>JASDQU010685642.1:25042-40689 GCA_032191745.1 Picea mariana | reverse complement strand
CATTCCAAGTCTTTTGAAAGACTAGCCTCCCTCTGCTCTACTCATAAAGATGCCTTGTTCTCCTTATGGTCTCCTCCAGAGTTTTGGGGTTATCATATTGTATATCGTCATCGTAGAAGGATGGTAACCCACTCAAAAACCTTTGTATTTTGACCTTTTCATCCTTTATGAAGTCAACATACGTTAGAAATTCAAAGAACATTTTCTCATACTCATCCATTGTCATGCTTCCCAACTTGAGTTCAAAGAAATCTTTCATCTTCCTCTCATAGTAATGCTCAGACAAATATTTCTCTTGGAAATATCCTTTGAACTGCCTCCATGAGACCATCTTCTCATCAAGATGCTTCACTTTATCAAGCTGGTCCCACCACATGGATGGATTTCCTTGCAAGTGGTAGGTTGAAATTATTGTTTCTACCCTAGAGGGGTAATCATGCAGCTGGAAATACTTCTTCATTTCTAACATCTAGGTCTCGGCCTCTTCTCCCCTCCTATGCTCACCATTGAAAGTCAGTGGCTTGATCTTCTTGAGTTCACCTTGCAAGATGTCTCCCTCAAGCCTTCTTCTCTGTCTCCTGACAGGGGACACACTTGGGCTACTCCATGGCCCTGAAATAGCACGATCTCTCCTAGTGGATTGCTCTAGGGAATGATGAAACCTTCTCCGACTCCTTGGCTTCCTATCATTCTCATGCCCATCCCTTCTACTATGGATTTGGATGCTCATGTCACTTTTCTAGCACTAGCTTTGGGATTTGTTCCAGAGTCCTTTTGGCTTTGTTTTGCAACATGTTCAAACTTTGAAGTATCTCTTCCCAAGCCTTCATAATCTTTTCCTCATCATCCCTACAGCTCCGCACTTGTCTATGCAGGCTTCTCATAGTTACATGCTCTTTCCTGTCCTTTCTTCCATTTGACTCTGTCTCAACATTACCCATGCTGACATGCAATCCTCTGAATTCTTCCTCATGACTGTAGGACCCTTGGGAATATTTAATTGTTGTGTTTTTCATATAAAAACAACCTTATTCTTTGAATCTCTAATTTTGTAGAAAATGTGCATGCAAACAATTTTTGTTAGATGAAAATAAACACACACACAATTTGGAAAAACAATTCTTTTTTTATTCCCTTTAATGCCACCAATCATCTTCTTTTGGGTTGGCTGCAAAATTTTCTGCTCAAATTAATTTTTTTGCCTTGACAGATGGATTCTCCTCCTCAATACCTTTCCAATGACTATTTATTTTCCAAATTCTAAGTTATGAAAAGAAATTTATGGTCTTCAGAAGTTTTGACCATTTTCCCTTTTATATCCATGCATGTTACATGTGTTCTCTCTCTCCCAACACATTTTTAGATACCCACAACTCAAATCTAGCTCCATGGCTGACTTCTACAGTCCATGAGATTTCCATAGACTGCTCCTAGGCCCCAAATTGACTCTAAGCTAGGAATTATGCCTTCTAAAAGAAATCTGGTACTAAAATTTACCCTTGATTGTTCTGGTTGTAACTCCTTCATACAAGCTTTGTTTGGAGAAAAATTTAGTTTGTTGGAAAGATCTATAATTTTAAAAGCAAAAATTGTGTCTTGGAAGGACACACAGTTTCATACAAATTTTATTTTCTAAAACCATTATTTAGGCCCTCAAAAATGACCTGCAAGATGAAGACCTTCGAAAACTGGAATTTTCATAGAAAATTTCACCAAATTGTTTTTGTAATAATCTTTAGATCTAGACCGTTTCTCCATAAATTGGAATCAATCCCAATTTTTGATCTTTTGGGCTTTGCCAAGATGTCGATAGACCTCTGCAAACACGTCGAAACTTTTCATCGGAGCCCCCCAATCGAAAATCTTCCATTTCTAGCTACACGAATTCCCCGAAAACACAGTCCAATGCACTGTCGAACTACCTTTGAACTCCTAGTCTGAAACACTATCGTAATCCCTCCAAATTTGTATTCTGAAACATTGTTGATCTCTCTATCAGAAAACTTCCTTGACACCTCTGAAAACTATTCTTCAAAAGAACATCTCTGACAACCTCCTTTTGCATACTTGTACACAACTGCTATGTGGCATTCTCTAATTCGCCCACTCTTGATGACATGGAGGGTTATGTGGAATTATCCTCCACCCTCAACCCTTCCAAGGAAACCTACTCGTCTGATAGATCGGACGGTCTGACATCATGTCGATCAACGATTGCGATCATCTTGGGCTCCAAAACTGTGCACTGGTTACCTCAATCGGATTGACTTCATTGGACACCGAAACATGCCCAACCTTCCAAACAAGCTCTTCTGAAACACTATCTGGCCTCCTCCAAACTCATAGCCTGAAACATTGTCATACTCCCTATTGGAAACTTTCCTTCAGACCTCTGAAAACACTTCTTCGAAAGAAATTCTCCAAGATCTGATGGTTGAGAATGACCCTAATTCATCTGACGACTCTTGTTATTTCGAGACTATTCCCTTAGGCTTCTTTTCCTCAGGCTTCAACTCATGCCCTGCTTCAAGAATTTTCTAAAACTTGACTCCTAAAGGCCTTTCGGGAACGCTTATCTCTAATCCTCTTGTGATTGAATCTCGACTGCTAATTCTCCAGGTCGAATCAATCTGGGTTGTCGATTACTAAACTTCCTAACCATCATGAAACTTATAGGATTTTGATCCTGTATGCCAAAATTGACTTTGCAACTTGCAACTCGATGCCATGAATTTTATTTTTCCACTATGAAGCACTTAAACTCAAAATTTGCTCAAAATTTGGGGATTTCACTTATGTTCCCCATTTTTCTTTTCCCAAATTCGCCACAGGATGAAATAGATAACCGTGAATCTTATTAGTTCATATTGGCTCCTGGTCCATACAAGCTCAATGTTGAACCTTGAGATTTGATACCATTTTGTAACATCCCCCAACTTAATCAATGAACATTACTTGTGGAAATACACATAAAATAAAATTTTCTTTTGCTAATCAAATTCTTGTAGCTTACCAGCTACAATTTATTCATATTTATAGCCAGATTCTAATACCAACTAAAACATTATAAAAAAGCATGAATGCAATTGATATAACATTTATAACAACATATAAAACCATTCTCATTCACAGAGTAAATGCACAGCCATGAACTCATAAATAATTTAGAAAAATAGATAAACACTTATATTTTATGAAGCGTTCGTGCAACTAGCTGCTTGGGAAGGACGTTCAACCCAATCATAGACATGTTTTTCCAAATCTCAACAAAAATTCACCCCCGAGCTGGGGCTAGAAATCCATAAAAGAAGGGTGTCTCTCACAGTGCTTAACAAATCAGTATCACACAACCCATTGGATTTCCCCTACAACTATCATGAGTTTCCTCGAAGTCTCTTCCTCTTGACCTGTCCAACCCAAGGAATGTATCCTGTCACTTCTCTCAGTCCATAGGGCATCCCATTCGTTTATCAGGGTCTCTCTGGAACATGTAGCTAGGAATCTCTCCACTGGGAACTCAAGGGAATTCACTTCTAGGAAAAACACCAGCGAAAGACAACAAAAAACACTTGTTGATACATTGCAACTCACCCAGGAGTTCACTCTTCAGGCCTAACAACCCAACTCTTCAATTTCCAGCTCCAAAACACTCTAAAAACAGTTCAGTATGCTCCAAAATTCTCCCAGCCTTGTCATTCCAGCTCCCAAACTCTTCTTTTTCTATGTCCTTTGTTGTTCCTATAAACACTTGATGATCTAAAACTGTTGTTCCTTCCCATACTAATTTCCTCTTTTTCCCCAAGACAATTGATTATTCACTATGCCCAATGTTGATTGCTTATTCCCCATGCATGCTCTCCAATAACTATGGTATGTGACTCTCACACCCACCCTATGATAGATATTCAATGATTGGGCTCTCATACACTCAACCAGAAAATCAGAAGTTTTCCCCAAATGATAATAAAATTTAGAAATGTGGGTTTGAATTAATACCCATAAACTATCCCCTCCCCCCCCGCCCCCCTCTCTAGACATTCCCTCTCTCTTGTGGATTAATCAACCACCATCATTTTCCATATCCCAACTGTTGATGTTTCATTATATTTACAATTTAGAAAATGCATTCCACAATTACATTGCTTGGCCATAACTATATTCTTATCTACATTATGCATTAATTAAACTGGGGATTATAGTGGGGATGTTACATCAATCAACTATTTTTTTAACTATAATTTAAACATGATTTGCATCCCTATTGTCACCTTCAATAATGAAAAGTATTCAAAATTCAAGCCATCCTATAGGTCAAAAACCTAGTTGACATATTGGTCGAAATTATACCCTATGTTCAATTGAAATGATTCGAAAATTTTGAAAAAATAGTGGTGATATATGTTGAAATAATTTGGTTCAGTTTTAAGGTCAACATAAAAGTAGAAATGCAGTGTAAATATAGGTAGAAACAATGTCTCTTAAAAATACTTAATTGTAGTTAAAATGATTATTACTATTGTGGTTGAAATATGTTTTTCACAGATGAACTATTATAAGGAAAGTAGGTAAAAATATTTATATAAAAAATAAGTTCTCAGTCTTGATCTTTGTCGAATAAGGTAAGGACTATAGTGCCTGTTGGGACAGGATTTTGGGGACCAATTTCGAGAACTGCATAGGAGAAAACCATGCGAATAGAGTGATAGGTTGGCCATGAATCAACGAGCGCAAAGGAAGGAAAGACAGTTGGCGCACTTTCAGGATTGGGCCCTGAAAAAAAGGAAGACCATTGGAAGTCGTTAAGAATTTTGGGTCCATCAATATGGGCTAAGACCCATTGTAATTGTATAAATATGTAATGGTTTTAGGATAGATAGGTGTGGAATAAAAAGGGTGTGAAAAGTATGACAAAAGAGGAAAAGAGCGATAGAGAGATAGAGGGATAGAGAGACAACTAATGAATAGGTGAATAAGAGAAAAAAAATGTCATTTTGTATGAGACATAATGTATGAGCATAGTGCGCATATTTTATAATGGATGTTCTTAATAATATAATAAGAAGCTGGTAGTTGTGTAAGTAGCCCATCTTGGGTGAACCATGTTAATCATGATGTCTATGTGTTATGATGTGTTTGATGTTTTTTTTATTGTGTGCATATAATATATGTACTGTTACTATGAATATGTTGCATGTTACTATGTTTCTGCGCAAATGATATAAGGATAATTAGAATGGTTATAAGGACTACCTCCCATCCCTTCATCATTATGGAAACCTAGTTCCTGCAGTTCCCATGGATACCTTGGGTGAGACTTCACCTACTTGCAGCTGATGCTGAAAGGGTCAATATCTTAGGGTTTTGTTGGTACATTCATGTTGAACCTTGGGTCTACCCTCTACGTGCCAACAAATGATTTTATTGTTGGGACCGAGATCTACGACTGAAGGGAATGTGGAGGCCAACTAAGGAAGAGATAGGATGGTGGTTAGAGACAAAGGAGAATGAGTTTTCCATAGATCAGAATAAGAACCCGCGGATCAACTCGAAGCATCGATTATAGAGGTTTGTATTTACAAACTTACATGAGATTTTTCTTTCTTGATTTCTCAATAGTTTTGGTTGAGTGGTTACAAATGTTATTTGAAAAAAATAGAACATTCCACACGGTTATTCTGAGGAGTTGTACCCCTGATTGGATCCAACAAGTTAATACCATAAGTAATTGGATCTCATGCGTAGTTGATTTTTGGTTGGATAGTGTATTGGGGGGTTATATTACTGAGTTTTCTATGGAGTGTACCTAGCCATACAATGTTATTGAAAGGGAATTCTTTAAAATTCTGCATGGAAGATATTTGAAATCACTGTCTACTTGGGTCAAAATGTTGCTATGTGAATGGGGGTTATGAAGTTGGAATCTAATCACCCTAGTAGTTATGTGCCTTTGTGCACACAAGGGGATGGGGGATGATTGGGGGGTGGTATGAGAGTATGGAGGAGAGGGATGCAAGAAAGAATATATAAGAAAAAAATGGGCCGAGAAAGTCGAGAGAAGAAGAAGGTGTGATCAAAGAATATATTGGAGTGTTGTGTAATGGAAAACGATTTTAGTACAGTAAGAAAATGATTGTGGCTGATAAAGAAGAGAAGCACAGTGATTTTGAGGAAAGAGACACCAACATAGTGCTCCAGATTGAAGGAATACCATGCACAAAAATGAAGGATAATGAAAAGGACCATCAACTTAGTCCAGAAGAAGGAAATCCATTGTGTCCCAGTAACCCCACTCAGGTCAAACTCTGTGTCAAATCCACGACCCTGTGTTCATCTTCGAGGTTTGAGGTAAGATCTGAAACTTTGTTGCAAACACTTGTAGTTATTAAAGTAAGCAAGGATAGTAGTAAAGGTAGTTAGAGTAGTGGAAGTAACGTGACAACCCAGATTCAGTTAGCAACACTGACCTGAGGTAAAATATTATGTAGTACACAATGGCGGGGGTAGACCCCACTTTGAGAATACATGTCTTCCACGAAGCAGTTACAGAAGATCCAAAACAACATTTATTTTTATGTGAAGTAATATGGACCATGAAGCAGGTCTAGGAAGACGATATGAAAATTGCGCAGTTAGTGACAACATTTGAAGACTGTGTGTTACTCTTGTATATGAAGTATCACTCCACTACACCTGTGGAATAACCCATAAAGTTGGCAGAGATCAGAAAATCTATGTTAAAAGAGTTCCAGAAACTGAAGTCTGAGTCACAGTGTATTACAAAACTAAAAGAGATCAAGTAATTGAAGAATGAATCAGTATGGGATTTTGATTAGAGATTCAAGATATTAATGGGTCGATTAATCTTCTAGATTCCAGATGAACAACATAGGGAATGTTTCATTGCAGGATTGTTACCACATGTACGTTGTCCATTAACGCATAAAAATATTACGTTGTAGTCAGAAGCACTAGAGGTCTCCATGAAGTTGGAAGCATCCCCTATAGGAGATAATGGCGTAGGGATATCTTAGGTTCAGTCACAGTTAGCAACAACGACAATTCTATTGTAGAATATTACTAAAGGGAAGGAAAAGAGAGAAGAAGTATGGTGTGTTACATGCATAAAGGAAAGACACCATAAGAATGAATGTCCATCCTTTGCAAATTATTTGACTACAGGAGCCATGAATCCCTTGGGCACAAAAGGAGGGTAATGGTGTGATATATGCATAACAATCGGTAATCACCGAACTACATGTCCTTTGATGAAGAAGTATCAGACCACTACCAGAAGCTTATTTTGTAATTTTTTAAAGTTTGTGGGACATGATGAATAAAACTTCCATGCACTCGATCTAATGAGATAATGCACCTCTGATGCATATAGATTTAAAGTGGTGGTCAAATCGTAAGGAGGGGTATCACAATATAATAATATGATGGGATACAATCAAGGAGGAAGAGGAGCATTTAGAGGTCAGGGAAGAAGAGGATTCAACAGAGAAAGAGGATCGATTATCTACTATAACTGTAACCATCAAGGGAAATTGGTGTTGGATTGTTAGAATCCTTCTACAACTTGTACATAATCTAGACATTTGGATCATGTGATGGAATACTGTCCGAAGTTGATCATGAAGTGGCAGGAAAAAAGGAACCAAAACATGCAGATGATATCAGTGGAAGAGCGCAATGATCGACCAAGGGTAGCAACAGTTACATGTGGAGGAGCAAGAACATGAGCTAATGTGACAGAAAAAGGAAATTGGACTGACTAGTGGGTCAGGAAAGCAACATAACCTCTTCCAACATTTAACCCTTGAAAAGAGAGAAACACATATAAGCAAGGAAGGAAGGAGCTACTAGAAACATAATGGGGAACATCGACCATGCCACCTGTGTATGGCATGACTCTAGCCTATGACCACCCAGTTATAGAAAGGGTAGTTGAGAAGGCAAGTACTCTGAAGAGTTTATTAAAGAGTTGTTTATAACTAATAAAGGATGGAACTACATTAAAATTATTGTGCGAGATTATCGACCAGTGCACGCAAGATAAAGAAGAACATGTTGCACAACAAGAATTTAACCAGGTACAATGAAAGAAAAGGACGGATAGGGAATTTCGACTTAATGCACAAATAATAGAATAATAATAATAATAATAATTATATCATATTGGATTTGGGATCCAATGTGAACGTCCTTCTTAAGCAGACATGGGAGACAATGGGAAAACCAAGGTTTATCTGGTCTCCTATTTAATTGAGGCTGGTAAATCAACAAAATATTGTTCTGATTGGAAGTTGACAGGGGTGAATGTTAATATCGATGGAGTGCACAACACATCAGATTTTGAAGTAATCGAGATAGTGGATGGTAGTAAACCTTACCCAATGTTATTTGGACTTGATTTGGATTTTGATAACTAGACCATTATTGATCTAAAAACGAGACAAATGATCTTCGAAGTAGGAGACTTGAGAGTTATTACGCCATTGGATCCCAGAGAAGGAAGATGATATGTGGAACTGACAAGGGAAAAAGAACTCAATAAGCTTTACAATGTGACCACAAGGATGGATGACCATGTTAATCCTACTTCTGAGGGTGTACTTAGTTGGAGAGGTATCAATTCTTGTGCATCAGATTCTGAAGAAGCCTTGAAACATTGGCAATAGAGGTTACATGAAGTATATACAAGGAGATGCTCTCGTATTACCCACACATTGCGCTAGATTTGAGTTGAGGTACATGGTCCCTCGAAGTATGGTGGACTAACAAATATAGATTCTTTTGTAAAATAATTTTAATTGTAGGTATCATAACAAAATAGATTGATATGATTAGATATCATATCAAAAACGACTCCTACAAGGTGGTGGTATGCACATAAGGATATAATAGAGAACTGGCACCAATGCAGAAGGTTGTTACAAGTCAGGTTCAGAAGAGAATTTGAATATACTAGGTTGATTTCTCCTATAGATCATCTTACACAATGCACCCTGACATGGAAATCAACACCTAAGAAAGACTGGACACACTTGTTTGTACACACTCTGGATACGATCCCAAAGAACTGGTATATAGAACTAGAAGTACATAGAGGAACAACAGACTGGGAATATTTGAATCACAACTTCGAGGTCAATTTCAGTTTTGAATATGATTCCCCCTCGACCGATACAACTCTATAGATCATCAAAAACAAGATCTTTACATTAGAAGACTTGACAAGACTAGTACCCTTGTATAGTGAACCCAGATCTTATGTGATTGTTCAAGAGATTTTGGAATGCTATAACATAGCTGGAGAAGACCAGGAGGACGAAGGCTTGAGAAATTTGAAAGTGCTATAAATTGAAGGAGAGTGAACAATAGAGGGTCCCGAGCTTGAATCTGCCAAGTATGAAAATCCATTGAAAATGCACAAGGTGAATATTGGTATGAAGGATAATCTCAAGTTAGCACATATTGGAGATTACTGGAATGAAGAAACTGTCGGGAAGATTGATGATCTATTGTGTGAATACCAAGACATTTTCCCAAATATGTTTTTAGAAATGAAAGGGATTCCTGGGGAGATAAGGGTAATGAGGATCTGTAACGATCCCAAGACATTATGCCAGGATCATCACGGTTTTGGTGTCTTTTTTTAACTTTTTCTGAGTGACGCATTTCGTCAAACACTTTGTTGATCTATTTGTTTACATGTGTTTACTTGTTGAATGACCTCTTGATTTCGGCCTTAGGGTTTACTGATGTGTTTATATGCGTGTTGCAGCAAATAAAAATAAGATACAATCATGGAACATACCTCAACCATATGCAATATGATAGATAATCCAAAACATCTCAAATATGATTTTATTCATGAAATAGAGGAACCTACTACAATGAAGATGCCGATCTGGAATGCTCAATAGATGGCTCCAAGATAGAAGTATGAGCTGCTACAAAAAGCTCCCGAAAATAAAAAATAAGACTCCAAAGGCTGGATAAGAGATGAAGACCAATACCAAGGCAGATCTGGTCGTATGAAGTGCAGAAGACCTAATTGGATGATGCCACGTCCTGCTAGAATGCTAAAGCTCCTCAACAATTCAGCCGTCTGCCAAATGTGTCCAATCACCCCAAGAAATATGCCAAATAGTAGATCGGGTTATGGTAAGAACAACCCAGGTGCCCGAATCTCTAATATCCCTCTCAAACCCTATGGATCTGAACCTCCTCCAATGTATGGTGCACCCTCCTAGATGGCTGAAACCCTAATAATTCAACCTCTCTCCTAGAGACCTCCAACAACTCCACCAATCCACTAGAATGATAGATCGGGGCATGGCAATGAAAACCCAAGTGCTCAACTAGGCCAAATACTGGCTAGATCCTTAGATCTAGCTACCCTCCAAATAATGGTGCACCCTCCTCTTGGGAAATCATCCCAATATCAATACAAATAAACCCTCCGCTGAAATGCCTCCGAAAACAACCAAAAATGATGCCATGACACCTGCAAGGAAAACCCAATACCTGGAATTACCGAAATCTCTTCTCCTCATCTAGAATGAATTCTCCTTCAATGGATGGTGCGCCCCTCTTGATGGAAACCCTCAACTGGTGCACCCTCTCTCGACCTGCACATGTAACTGATGCAGAATCCTTCTGCAATTGAGTAGATCTGAAACTAGAATGGTGTGGGAGCGTATTGCATCTTCAATACCAATCTTGGGACAAGCTAGGTGGAATATTTCACCACTGAATCATCCTCTAGGGTTTGTTAAGTCAAAACCCTCAACACCCCCAATGCTAGGCTCACTAGCTAAAAGCCAGATATCAAAATATGATCTTACATGAATGCCTGAGTAGAGGCCCTTGCCTTTCCTTTATACTTTTTACCCTCCTTGTCCCTCCAAAGTGACTTTCATTTTATTAATAATTAATTAATTAATTAAATCACTTTAATTAATTAATTAACCTTTTTACCTCTGAAAAACACCTTATCTCTTCTTGTGGCTTCCCTCGCCATTGAAAGTCACTTCTCACTATCCCATCCTGTAGTGTTTCTTCTCCTGATTCCAATGAGCTATTACACTGAGAGGTTCCTCCAAGTAATGTACCCAAAATGACCTCTTCAGTGAATTCAATTAGCTTATAACTCAAAATAGTCAAAATCATGGAAATCGTCGGAATGCAATGGAACCAAATCCAACCTGTGCGGAATGGCTCATAATGATGGAATATGATGAGAAATGCAAGATGGACCCCACAATGCCTCTCAATAACCCATGTAATTGCTATAACATCCATCTGGCTACTTTGGTCATCATAAACCTCTGCACTGTGATGATGTCCCAAAGTGGGGACATTACAGGATCCCTTTGAAGTCAAATGCCAAGCCAGTGAAGAAAATACCATACCAATTGAACCCAGTATATAAGTAGAAAGTGAAAGAAAATATAGATAGGATATTGAAATATAGGATTATTGAACTTGTCGCAAAGTCAGAATGGATCAATCTGATGGTGGTCTAGGATAAGAAAATGGGAAGAATCAGAATTCCCATGGATCTGCATAAACAAGAGAAATAAAAAATCATTGAACAAGATCTTAGAGCATGCATTGACAAAGATATGTAATGTAAATTGAGATGAATGGGACATGAAGATTCCTACAGTACTATGGGAATATCATACCACATGTAAGAAGTTGACATGACAAACACCATTTTGATTAGTATACAGTCGGGAAGAAATTATGTCCATGGAGTTCATTGTGCTCAGCATGTGCATTGTTGTGTTGACAGAGCTCATAGATTTTGGCATAGTAGAGAAAATATTGTCAGACCTAGTGGAATTTGAGGAAGACCGCTTCATTGCGGGATTTCATTACTAAATTTAGAAAGGTTGTGAAAAGCCATGACATGAAAAACATATTAAATATAAGAAGTTCTAGATGGGATACTTAGTTTTTCTCTATGACAACAAATTTTTGCAGCACCCTAGAAAGTTCCAAATGCACTGGTTGGGTTCGTATGTGATATGATTTGTGATAGAGGCATGTGTTGTTTAGTTGGAGAAATTTAATGGGGAAATCATGGAAGGACTAATAAACAATAGTTGGTTGAAACTGTATAGGGATATTTTCCCTTCTACGCAATAGTCAGAGTGTGTAGTATGTGTACTATAGTATTTGTATTATACTATAAAAAAAAGAGGAACAAAAAAGAGGTTTGAAGAGAAAATAGGCTTGAGGTTCTGAATTAGGCATTGATTCAAAGAGTCAAAGTAGCAGAAATAGAGATGAACAAGAAAATGTCATAGGAATGAAGAAACAAAGAGGAAGACATGCAACAAGGATAATTGAATTACGTGTAGAAAGGAGAAGTGAAGTGCACACAAAAAGAGCTAGGATAAAGATATGTGTAGATGAAAAGAAAAACATTAAAGAGTAAACATGAATGTGAGACAGTGGAAATGTGTCATCATAAATGAAAAGCGATGACAATATTTTGACAGGTTGGAAAATCTAGACCAAGATCCGCAAGAAAATATGAAATTAATGCAAAATATGGACAAGAATTGAATACGAATAAATCAGATTGGACTGTGAATTTTGGTGTGAAGAGGAATGAAATAGATGGCAATAGCCTATAAAATAAGATGAAGGAAAACGAGAAAGGGTCATAGTTGTTTGAAAATTTGAATAGAAAAAAGAGCCGAGTGATTTACAAACAGAGAAGAATCACATAAATCCATGGCACCACCAAAGTCAGGAGAATATGCATCGCATACGAAAAACCCATGCACTAAGTAGGAATTAGTACCTGTACAGGAAGAAACCCTGAGAGAAGAGGCATCAGATCCATTAAAATTTCCAAGAGCATATGTGCCACCCAGGAAGCCAACAACAAGCCTAGTTAGACTGCCCAAGTAGTCGAAGTATGGCCTTGTTGCACTGATGATTCCACCTGGGGTCAGTATTGAGGGAGACATGTTGGGAGTAGTAGGAAGTCTGTAATTTTTAGACCACGATCTTGCAGATCTAAATAATTTTCTAGAGTTAGAACCACAAAAATATATGCGCACAAGATGCAGCCTAGACTCACTCACAATCATATTCAAGCTGCTAGAGTGGGTAATAGGACTACAACGAACATGCATATTGAACCTATTGGAGATCCCACACTTTGGAAGAAGTGAAAAAATTAACATATGTGCCAAATTGTTGTTGAGTTTCATCCACATAGGTTTCCTTTGGTTGGATATGCCAGTTTTGTTTGACACCCAGATTATTGCGCAGATTACATGATTTTCATCAGTGGAGGAAGATCCACTACCTTTGTTTATGGATAATACTCAAGATAAATCATTTGCAGAAAGGATGAAGGAAAAATATGGCATGCACATAGGAGCATGCATATTGGACATTGCAAGCATTAACAATGACACTGTCAAATTTTCAATGTAGGTGTTGGATTGAAAGTTACTCAAGAAATGTCACAAAGACCAGGTGCCAGTAGTTGTAATAACAACAAC
This sequence comes from Picea mariana, assembly GCA_032191745.1. Taxonomy (NCBI): domain Eukaryota; kingdom Viridiplantae; phylum Streptophyta; class Pinopsida; order Pinales; family Pinaceae; genus Picea; species Picea mariana. Next base: position 27,151 of record JASDQU010685642.1, on the reverse strand, counting down.
AGAAAAGTGTGTAGCAGGAGTGCAGATGAACTAGGCGACATTTTTGGTGAACTAGTTTTTAATTGACTACAGGGAAGTGTAGGATAAAGGTATGGAGTTACACTATGCATGGTTACTGATTTTAATTGCATTGGTTTCTTAGAGGGAGTTGAATGAAAATCAGTTCCCAGAAGGCATGCAGGAGTCATTCCTGGAAGCGAGGTATGTTTCTTTGTGGCATACCATGCACAAGAATAATCAAATGGACAACAATGCCATTTTCTATATTTATAAGGAGACAATTCGACAGTGTATTTAAGACACACCACACATCCTACCTCAGACAATTGAAGCATACAAAGAAGTCACGCGACTCAAAGTAGGGCCACCACATGTACATCCAAGCAAAAAGAGATCCAGATCAACAATGGTTTCTGACTAGCTATAGGTTGAAATAACAAGATGTCAGTCTGATTGTAAGCGACTGGGAAGCAAAGTGGAGAACCCCAATGCCAGAAACAAAATAGAAGGAGATTCAACACTAAGAGAAGGATTAATAAGAATAGCAACAACATGAAGAACAAGGGAATGGTGTAGGAGACACTCAAGAAATAGCATCGCACACTGGAGAGAAGAGAAAAGAGCATCCTAATGAGAAATTGACACATAAACACAAGAAGAGGAAATCCTCAAAGGAAGTAGCTATACAAGCCTTGACTGAAGATGACTTGGAGAAACTTGGAGATCAGGTGAAATAAGTTATTGAATAATAAATTCATTGATTTGCAAAGAAACACGAGGAAATGTACACAAATGTGTAGATGTAGATAGATACACTACACCAGATTTTGGAGTCGAACATGATAGCCCCAATATAACTTACAGAAGAAGAACATACATACAACACAACAAATACAACAAAGTATCAACCATCAACAACATTAGCAGAGCGTCGGATCATGAAGATATCAATAGGGGCCATAGAGTTTGACACACTATTACATATAGGCTAAAACATCAATGAACTATTACGACGATTGTGATAAAATCAATTTTTTTGTAGAAAAAAATTAAAAAAAAATGAAATTTTACTGTTTTTTTTTTTTAAATTAGTCCCGATAACGTCGGATTTCCAACATGTTCTAAGGTCGTCAGAAGTACGACGCCCAGTTCTGACACTTTGACCTTCTTGTAGGTTATGTTTCAAGGACCCACACTAACCTAAGTTAAATTATCAAAGCCATGCCCAAGGTATGGGACCCTTTCTCAATGAATATGACAAGTACCTACTTCTCGGGTCTAGAGAGACTAGGAAGGGGAAAGCTAACTTGAATTTAATTCCTAAGTGATATAGGGTAAAAATCCTAAGAGGGGTGAATGTTATTTCACCTTTTACCTATTTTGTGACACTTGTAATTATTCTCCTAAGCCTAATTTAACCCCAATATTATTTAGGAAGAGGAAAATGGAAGTCCAAGAGACATTATTGGGAGGGATATATTATCTTGTAAGAGATTACAAAAAGAGATACATGCCTTATGCGTGAGGGGTGGATTTATGTGGATTGAAGTGAACTCCTTCCTTGAAAAAGAGAATTGTGGATTATGTACACTAAATGGGAGAAACTTGATAATTTCTTCATCTTTGTCTATGTAAATGTATGAGGATATGCGTGTACTTGACGAACTAGGGGAACTATGTTCATTGTTTGAGCCTAGAAATTGATTTTGGGCCCTTGGGACTCCACATATCTAGGTGTACCTAACCAAATAAGGTTACATAAGGAAATATTGAGTGGAAAGTATAGTCCTTGCATAGGAACCTCTAAGCTATAGGTGTACCCAACCAACTAGGGAAACACAGAGATCTAAAGTGGGTGTTCTTGCATGGGGTAGTATAATTCTAGAGGCCTCAACACCACATCTAGTTAATCAAATAGATCTTTGGCCCATTTTTTAAGTGATTGTTGGGTAGATGGATGGCTTGTGTTGAATACCTTGAGTGATTTTCCTCAACCTCTACACTCATTAAGCTTAAAACCCTACTTGGGGGGGAAACACATAGGTTTAGGTGATTGCATTAGTTGGGTGCAAAGGCATCATTAGATGTAATTTCCCCCCTTATTAGTAT
>JASDQU010685640.1:28388-40074 GCA_032191745.1 Picea mariana | reverse complement strand
ATTACCATCTCAACACAAAATCTTTCTCAAATAGTCTAAATGTGATTTTGGGGCTTCTAAAGTAAAGTACCTGGGTCATATTGTTGGTAAGGATGGTTTCTACGTGGACCCTAAGAAAATATAATCTATGAAGGATTTTCCCCATCCTAAAACCCTTAAAAGTTTGAAAGGTTTCATGGGTTTAGCTAGATATTATCGCAACTTTTTTTTCTTCAGAATTATGGAAAAATTGTAGCCCCACTCAATGCTCTCCTTAAAAAGAATGCTTTCAGTTGGACTCCAAAATACTTCCAAGATTTGAAAGAGGTTACGTGTATGACTCATGTTATGGCACTACCCCACTTCACAAAGAATTTTATTTTGGAATGTGATGATTCTAGGAAAGGCATTGGGGTTGCTCTCATGCAAGATGGCAGAGCTTTGACCTTCACTAGAAAATAACTTTCTAAGAGACACTTGGGCAAATCCACCTATTAAAAGGAAATGTTGGCTATTTTGCATGTTGTGGTTCTTTGGCATCCTTACTTTCTTGGGAAATGCTTCTAAATCAAAATTGATCATCGTTGCCTTAAATATTTTTTGGAACAAATAATTTCATCCTCTGAGCAACATAAGTGGTTGGCTAAAATGTTCAACTATGATTATGAGATCATTTACAAGAAGAGAAAATAAAATGTGGTTGTCGACGCTCTTTCCCATAAATATGAAGAAGAAGGGTCCATATTTTCACTCTCCTTCATTGTAGCAGATTGGTTAAAGGTAGTTTGCTAGGAATGGTTCAAAGATCCCAAACTTTCTCGCATGATCCAACGATTGCAAAAAGATATTCATGCATCTCCATGATACTCTTGTCACAATGAGGAGCTTTGCTGTAAAGTTCGCCTATATTTGATAAAACAGTCTCACTTTAAATCCATGTTGCTCACTGAACTTCATGCTTCATGGACAATAAGGCATTCAAGTTTTCACAAAACATATGAACAAATCAAATGTTCATTTTTTCTAGGAAGGCATGAAAAATGACATATGCACTTTTGTGGCTAAATGTGATACTTTTCAATGCAATACGAGATAAACAATCAAAACTCCACAAACACTCCAACCTCTCCCTATTCCACATGCTATATGGACTGATATGGCAATAAATCGGCCGTCACGGTTGTAGTCGATCACTATTCCAAATATGCTCATTTTTTCCCTCCAACACTCATTCACAACATCCAATGTGGCTCAAAAATTTTCATGGAAAATATATTCAAACTCCATGGAATACCCCACTCTATTGTCTCTCACCGAGATCCAACTTTCAAAAGCAACTTTTGGTAAGAAGTTTTCATGCTCCAAGGCACCTGATTTCATCTCAGCACAACCTATCATCCCAAAACTAATGGTCAAAGTGAATCCATTAACAAGTGCTTGAAAACATATTTGAGGTGTTTTTATTTTGATAAACAATCTCAACGAGTTCAATGGTTACCACACATCAAATGGTGGTACAAAACGTCTTACCATGGTGCTACTCACATGACTCCCTTTGAGGTGGTTTATGGTCAAAAGCCACCTTTTGTATTATCTTACTTGCTCGACATATCCAAGGTCTAGGACATCGACATAACCCTTATAGTCCAAGATGCCATTCTTTGTACCCTCAAAGAGAATCTACTCATGGTTCATAATCACATGATTAAAAAATCTAATCAAGGTCGTTCAAAACACCATTTTGCTGAAGAGAATCATGTGTTTCTTTATCTGCAACCTTATAAGAAAACATCCCTCAAAGCATATCACTGCCATAAACTTGCTCCAATTTTTTATGGCCCTTATACAATCCTCAAGTGCGCGGGGCCCATGGCTTACAAGTTATCTCTCCCTGGTCACTCTAATATCCATCAAATTTTCCATGTTTCCTACTTAAAGAAGTGATTATAAGAACCAAGTGACACATTCAAACTAGTCTCTCTGAATTGGATGAAGAAGGATCCATTTGTTTGCATCCTCAAGTAGTCTTGTATGACCATGAGTGTCATCTCCATCAACACACAATCAAGGAAGTTTTAGTACAATGAAAAGATACACAACCAAAGGATGCCACATGGGAATCGGTTGTCATTCTACAACAATTTCCACATCTCAAGCCTTGAGGATAGAGTTGTTTTTCAAGGGGGGAGAATGTGTTTATCTAAAATATTGTCTTACGGTATTTAAGACAACATCATGAGGATAAATCCCCTTTCTTTTTTAAATAGGTGGTACTCCTCTATTTTAAATAACATGCAAGAACAAAAAAAAATGCACGAGAGAGGACCAGACTTATTCTTGAAATAAATATCCACATGCAAAGAATACCCGAGAAAGGACCAGGTATCTTACATAAAGAAAACATTTACACTATATTACAATATTCATAACCAAAAGAGTACAAAGTATCATAGGATGATATTTCCATCACATGATTAATCAGAGTAAGACAATATTCAACATAGGAAAGGAAAATATGGACCACATACATGCTAAAGAACTTCAAATTATCATTCATTAGATGTAAACACGATTTAGATAGACACACATTTGAAATCCCATGCTTAAAACTTAAATTCTAAGAGATCAATAATGTTATGTCTTGGATAGTTCTCTGGAAACCTCAAACATAATATATGTCTTTATGAAATAAACAATAGTGTCTATGATTACAATAAAAGTAAATTGCATGTGTCCTTCAAAAAGGACTGGGATGGGGCTCCCACAAAACCATAAAATGAAGAGAGACTTGGAAGACAAAATAAAACAGTCAAGGGTCATCCTTTCGTTTCACATAATCTCGAAACAAAAAGGAAAAATGACAATTGACTGAGGAAGAAAAATGTGGTGAAAGCAAGAACAAGGTGACTACTCGACTTACTGTGATGGAAATTTTGAACCGTCATTTTCTTACTGTAGCATCTTTTGTAGTTTTCTACTGTTGTGTTGGAGGTGACATAACTTATATAACTACTTCTTGTTGATCTATCTTAGTTATCTTAACTAAGGCCTTTGTTAACCATTGTTCTATGTACTCCCTCATTAGAGAAACTATTATTTCATGCTTGGTCTTAGTTTCAAATAACTCCTTCTCTAATTCTCTCAAATCAATTCTTAATTGATGGAGTGTGTCCTCAATGTCGTCATTCTTATTTACATACCAGATAAGCCAACTTTCTATTTCTTCTTCAGAGAACTCAATTGAATCACTAAATTCATTGGCCCTTTGCAACTTTTAATGCTTCCAATTGTTTTAATACTTACTTGCTTGACAAACGTATTGTATCCATTATTAAATGTGGGCCATCTAACTCTTTTGTCAAATCAACAAGTTTCAAGAATATGTCATCCCTTTTAATGTTAATAGTATCACACTCAGTATGCAACTCTCTTAGGAATTTGATTCTCTTTAGCCAACAAGCATTAATCTATTTCGTGCAAACCTTAGAGGGAAGGTTTTGATATCCTCTTTGTCTCTCTCTCAAACTTGAAACCTTTGCTGCAAATATTCCCATTGCTTCCTTATAGAGTCCTTCATCATTTTCTAAATATTTATGGAGATACTCAAAGTGAAAAACCCTTGTTGAGAAAGTAACTGAGCTCTGTGCTAATTCCCAAATTTAAAGGATTAAGTCTATTCTTTTCTTGATACCATCTCCAATGTATTTCCTTACAACCATTTGTAAGTTAGATGAATCCTTTAATTTGGAACTGGTCTCTAGGACATCTTCAAAACCGAGTACTTACTATATTTCAATAATAGGCTCGACAAATAAAGGTCTTGGAATTAAAGTTTTCTCTAATTCCTTTATTCTCTCTCCTAAAAACAATTTTTTTTTCTATGTAAAAAATGGACTCCTTCAATGCTTCTCCCGTTGCATCATGAAATTGCATGATTTTCGAGGGTGGAATCCCATGAAAATTGATTTCTGGCTTCCATTTATCTGCAACCTTTTTTACTTTTCATGTTTACTTTTTCTATTAACAAGTTTTTAGAACTTTTGTGGTAGGTCCTGTGGTGTAACGTAACATACTCCTCTTCAAATATTTATGGCTCTTGGGAAGCCAATTCTTCAACAATAACTCTAGTTTCCATCATTCTCTGCTCCGACCAGCTGGGTTCTTCTATTACATTGCCTACTTCCATGGCCTCGATTTTTTCTTCAATTTCAGGTAAGTCTTGTCCCCCTTTTTTAGTTTCTCTTTTTCTTTTTATGGAAGTATGAATAATATGAGATTTTTCCATTATTTTCTTAGTAGGTTCCTTGTCTCCTCTGTCGTCTGAGTTTTCAATGGATGTCCTTTTTTGTTCGTGACCACTACTTTGAGGTTTAGTCTTAGTTGAAGTACTTCTCTGGGATACATTAAGTGAAATGGGGTTTTTATTGGTTGTCTCTCTTCCCCTCTTCTTGTAGAACTTGTTACTGCTTGTCAATTCTTCAATATTGTTTAGGGTTTCTTCAATAGAGGCCTCAAGAAGATTCTGGTTATCTCCCCCTCCTTCACTAAATTTCTCATACTTACTAAAATATAAATAATACATGACTAAAGACATATGTACATAAAATGAATCTTTTGGATTGAAACCCTTGATGGTTTGGGCTTCCTTTAGACCAAGTTGATCCAATTAAACAATAAATTCATCTAGATGAGAAATATCTTTAATATATATATATATCTCCCATTGTCCATGGAAATGGAATAAATCGTTTTTTCCTTTTCTCATTGAAAAAGTGTGCGCAATTCTTATACTGTCTACACACTTCAATGACAAAAAGTTGATCAAACACACATAATAGTAACAATAAGGGTTTCCTCTAGAACCCAAACAATCTCAGAAGAAAAAATTCTTCCAAAGTTTTCAAAACTCCTTTCTTGGTGAGAAAGGATGTAGCTTCCAGTGACATCCTTGACATGATAGGAACATGAATCATTTTTTTGAAAGTAGATAGAAACCCATTTTGAACTGCATAAAAATTATATGGGGCTTTATACCTCCAAAACACCGGGTACCAGACAGAAGTTGGTTCCTTCTTGAAATCAACATTTCTTTCTCTAGGAAAGTCCTTGAATATGTGATAGTAAATGATAACAAAGACCAAATATGAAGTCATGTAGATTTTTTAAGTTATTCTCAGGCAACCCAACTGAAAAGAAATCTTGTTTGAGATGATGCAATCCCAGTCGATCATGGTGTTTTCATCAATAGCATAATGGATAATGTAAGCAATGCATTTTGGCACCGAGGCCATAAACTATATTCCAATTGTTATGGTGAAAATCCAATCATACTCTTTATATGGATACTTCAAAGAACTTACCTCAACCTAAGTAGAATTGATGTCAATTCTCAGGCTTGTGAGATAACTTTCGAGAAGCTCTACTCTTCCTCCATGTTCTTTGAGAAATCTATCTGTATCATCATTCTTGAAAATAATAGTGGGGTCGGGCAGTCGTAGCATCCTCCTAAACATTGAAGGGGATAGATAAGTCAACAACTTTCCTTGTATTTGAATGATTCTTTGTTCTGTGTCAAACTTATCGGCACACCAAAGTATCGACTCTTTGAAGTTTTCTACCTCTGGTACACACCCAACTAATGTAATGCTTGAACTCTTGAACTTGTTCAATTCCTTCTCTACAGGGGGAAGAGACAAATACCACTTATATGTCCATGACCATTGAAATTGGTGGTCTTCACGTCCAAGGGTGTTTAAAGTGTCTACAAAATACAAGTCTTTCCTTTTATTTGACATGTCTTTACACATGTTTCCTTTCTTAAGAATAAGTGTTGCTCATGTCAATATAATCTTTTTACAACAAGGCATTTAATTCTTTATTTATTTTACCACGTATTGCCTTTATTATCCACTGCCATAGCTCTTATTTCAAGGTTGCCTGTTTGCAGAGTCCCATTTTAGATTTATTGCAAAGTTTTTAYGAAGATAATGACACTTAATAATGGTATTAGATTCACACAAGTGGYGGATGATGTGGTTGTGGGGAAGTAAATGTCATCAGGAATGGTGATATGGTATCGGGAAACATGAAAAATGGTTAAGTATGGAAGTGTAAAGAGAGGAATGGAGAGTGCAATATTATGAATATTGGATTGCGGGATGCGGGACTACAAGGTATGGGGAATGAAAAGARAAGCAAGAGGGACTCCTGCATATGCATTGATGAAATAAGTCTAAGTATAAAAAGGGTCGATTTTGTGGGTTGCAGAAATGAATGAGTCATTCTAAAGGACGCAGGAATGTGGGATGTGGGTCTAGGGAAAAAGGAAAATGGAATSAAGGGGTGTCTCGCATCTTCATTCAAGAGATCAACTAAGTATGAAAAARGTAAGTTMTCCATTATGTATGATGTAGAAATAGGAGGGGTCTTTTTTAGTGTTGTGGGTTGTGTGACATGGGCATTTGCAAGGTGAGGAGTGGATTGGTATCCGACAACGRGACTTMTACAACAATGAAAAATATCCAAGTGTCAGGATCATTAAGTAACAAAAGAAACTGAGTATAAACTTGCGGGTCTACAGGTATACAGACCTGCAGACTTGATAGTAGCCYGATATTCAACCCTCATTTCAAAGAGGAAAAAAGGTTAAGTATAGAATATACATGAAACATGAGAGGAGAAAGGAAAATAAAAATGATGCATCTATATACACTAATGTTTCTCAACGAATGTAGATCAACATTCGGCTCCAACTGTGGGACAATGACCCCCTGTGGGTTATTGGGAATCTAGAAAACCTTATCCATTGGGAAAAAAGGAGTTAAAAATTAATTTTTTTAGAAAGGAAAAGAAAAAGAAAAAGGGAAGAAGAGACAATTTGATAGAGAATCTATAGAGGAGTGTAGAAAAAGACTATGTATAGGTTAAGAATTGGGGATTAACAAAATAAATTCTTAAGATATTTCCCATTCATGGGAATTGCTTGAATTGTTCCTTTCATATCCTTCAACAAATAAGAATTAAAACCAATGACCTTTTCAATATGGTATGGGCCAATCTAGAGATCTTAAAAATTGGTATGAAAATATTGTTTTTTCTTTGTTTTATTCCATAATAGAACCGGTTGGTATTTTTGAAAATCTCTTGTGGTAGTGCTTTTGTCAAAATGTGTTTTGACCACTTGTTGTCGTTTGCTTATTGTCCTTATTGCCTATGTTCTTTGCTCTTCAAGTTGTAGAAGTTCATGGTATATTTTCTGCAAAGGTGACTGCTCTTTCGTATCTTCATTGTTTATGGAAAGGACTAAGGCATTCAATTCCAAATGTGATCATGGTAGCCTCATTTCTTTTCCATATATCAAGGTGTATGGGGAATTCATAGTGCTATCTTTTGGAGTAAGGCAGCTTGCCTAGAGTGCATCTATTAACTTTTTATGCCAATTTTTATGGTTTGTTGCGATTGTCTTCCTGAGAATCTAAATTAATGTTTTGTTTGTTGATTCAGCCAAACCATTTCCTTGTGGATAATAGTTGGATGATTGTACCATTGTCTATTATGAAATTTGCAAGGACACCAAATCTAAATAAAATATTTTCTTTCAGGAAAAGGATTAATTCTTTTGAATCAATAATTTCTTAGGGAAACAACTTCTTTCTACTTGGTAAAATAATAAGTTGCACTGATAATCTAAACATGTCCTTTACTATATATTTTTAATTTATTGGGCCAATCACATCYAGGCCCCATTGTGAAAATGGTTAGTCCACTATTATAGATTGTAATGACATTGACACTCTCTTAATCTTCCTTGAAATTTTTTGGCATGGGAGGCATTTTTGAATCATTACATAAGTGTCTTTTAACATGGTGGGCCAATAATAACCAACTTGAATGATTCTATGAGTAGTTAAAATTGGGGAAAAATATCCACCACAAACTCCATTATGAAATTCTTGAAGTATTTCCTTGGACTTTATACAATCTAAACATCTTAATATAATTCCATCAAAGTTTCTTTAGAAAAGAACTCCCCAGACTAATACATATTGATTAGTTTTGATCTTCAAATCTCTCCTTTCTTTAGAAGACATTCCAAGGGGAAATTGGCGAGACCTCAAATAAAATATTATTTCCTGATCCCATTTAGATGTTGCTAAACTTGTACTCTATATAAATATATCAATTGTATTGGGAGGAGATATATTTACAACTTCAATTCTAGTCATTAATTTACATAGTCCTTGCCCCTTGACAACTTTCAGAGGTTTAATCTCTAAATCATACTCTTGAAGCTTTGCTAACCAATTTTCCCATCTATCTTCTTTGAGTTGTTGATTGAGAAATATCTTTACTGGTGAGTGTGGTACATAAGAAATGATGCAAGATGAAAAAATATAGGTCCTGAAATGGGCTATTTCCTTAACTAGGGAGAGAGCTTGATTTTCAATAATAGAGTAGTTTAAAATAGAGTAGTTGCAAGGTTTTTCTCATGACAGCAATGGAAAGTTCTTCTACTTTCTCATTTTTATGGGTCAATAGTTTCCTTTGAAGAAAATGAATATAATATGAAATCTTTATCAACGTTAGGAATGATAAGAACTGGGGCAGTAGTAATTTCATGCCCGATTTCTGTAAAATCCTTTTGAATCTCTGATGTCCATTCAATTTTTTGATCCTTCTTCGGTAATTTATTTATTGGATTAACAATCATAGCATAATCTGGAANTCTCATGACAGCAATGGAAAGTTCTTCTACTTTCTCATTTTTATGGGTCAATAGTTTCCTTTGAAGAAAATGAATATAATATGAAATCTTTGTCAACGTTAGGAATGATAAGAACTGGGGCAGTAGTAATTTCATGCCCGATTTCTGTAAAATCCTTTTGAATCTCTGATGTCCATTCAATTTTTTGATCCTTCTTCGGTAATTTATTTATTGGCTTAACAATCATAGCATAATCTGGAAAAAATATTCAAACAAAATTTATCTTTCCAAAGAAATATTATACTCCTTTTCGTGATGTAGGAGGATTTAGGTAATTTATTGCTTTAACTCTTTCTAGATCAATTTATATTCCTTTTTTGCTCAAAATATGACCCAAGAGCTTTCCTTCTGATATAGAAAACATAAAAAATTTTGGATTCAAAGATATTCCATATATTCTACATCTTTCAAATACTTCTCTGAGGTGTTTGAAATGTCTTTCCTTGAGTTTTGAATGAACTATCAAATCATCTTGGTAATCTTCCATAAATTTTCCAATGAGATCTTTAAAAGCATGGTCCATTACTCTTTGAAAAGTTTCACTTGTAGTTTTTAGTCCAAATTGCATATAGACATAAGCATATGTTCTCCATGGTGTAATGAACACAGTCTTTGATCTGATTTTACTCCATGCATGCCTTTACATGTGTTTTCATGATTATCTCCACATCATGCATGTCTTTGCATGTAATATGATTTTGGCAAAGAAATTATGATTGTCATCTAATATGGGTAAATGGATTAGGGTTTAGGATGTCATGGAATGATCATATATTGTATTGTAAATGGTGAAGTTAATATAATAATAAGAAGAGAGAGGTGTGGCTCTAAAGTTTGTTGGTCTTCCCATTTAAGGGATTCCAGGGTAAATATCTATGTATTGTGTAAGCCATTGATTGTCCTTTTTGCTTAAGAACGTATATGCATTGTTTCACTTTTTAGGTTTAAAACTTACAATCTTCCTCCACCATGATATCGTCTTCCTTCATTGATATCGTAATTCATGCATCCTTGACATTGAGGTAGGAAAAATCCTATAATTCGTTCATCCAAAATTGGCCCAGTCATTCCTAACGTAATGCCAAGTGGGCGCCACGAGGGTGAGGGCTTGGCTAGTGCTTGTCGGGGATGAGATTTATCGTCGCGACATTTATAATGTATATTTTATTTTAAACCAAGTAATAGTACAAGAATATAAGAAATGGGACAAGGGTAATGCTCTCATATAAATTATTCCAATTGAAAGTGCCCAATATATGGATGCATTTGATTTAAATATCAATACACTACTTCCATTCAAAGGGGTATGTTAGGGACTTGACCTCCCTAACCCCTCACATAGATAGAATAATATATTTTCCATGTAATAAAGGTTGACATTAGTTAAATAGGCTTATTTAATAAATATTAACAAGTGAATGTAAGAACACCTAATAGAAGCTTCTGCTTCTAGAAATATCTTCATCTAGAATGTTGTTTAGAAGATATAATTAGTATAAATAAGAGTAGGAGGCATGAGAAAGATTGTCCTGAGAATTATTGTAATAGAGCTCTGCTATGTTGGAGGTCACCCCCTTGAAGAGGCAAGTGAACATTGTTTTTTTTGAATAAATTATTATTTATGGTATTCCTCTCTCAATATTTTGTTATTCCATTGATATTTGTTGAATATTCTTGTTTTTGCATATTATATACATTTGGTACGTTACAAGTGGTATCAGAGCACTTTCCTTGGCAGGAATTGTGGGTTAATTTTATCAGGGTAGAAACATGTTCTGATGTCTTTAAACTACAATGATTTTTCATTCAACGCATAAATCTACGGTCGGGGAAGCATACACACAAGAAATACAAGAGGTTTTTAAGCTCACATTGTTGGAAACCCTTGTAACCCTTGTTGGTACCCCTTCGAGTGGTCGCACATTAGACAACACTTGTATATAGACTTGCTCTGCCACATACCTCTAGTATATCAAGAGCCCCCTAGGTATATTGAAACCAACCATAGATCAAATGATCAACTGTTTGATTGCTATAGTGCCACTAAGAACAACACTCGGGATGATACTTTCTAGTACCTGGGTAATCAGGTAGTATGACTAAGGGTATGATATAGCCTTCTTAGTTGGCGCCCTGAGATATTGGGCCGAGTATTATTGTTTGACCTCACACGTATATCAGAGAGTTATAGCACAGTGAAAACCATTATTTGTAGGAACCCTGAAAACCCTAGCCCTTGGGATAGTAACATAACATAACATAAAAGGAAAAGATAAGATTTATTGTCGTGCAACCTTGCTTCTTGCATTATGGTTGCGAAATTACTACACATTTTTTTTTCTATTAAGAATCTAGGCATTTCGATATTGCAGTATTATTCAGGCCGAAGCATAACTCTACATGAGTTTAAAAAAAATTGGGTCCTTCCCACACCCTTATTTGAGACCTATCTCACTGGATTCCCCTTTTTGCTCTGATCGTTGTGATACCTATCATTTTTAACAATTTTTTTCACCCTGTGGACCCATACCCTTCCCGACACCCTTATTTCCCACTTATCCCATTGGTCTCCTCTCGTTGCCCTACTCATCGTGGTATATATCACTTATATTATTTTTTGTCTATGGACCCACCCCTCGTCCCCTCATGGCTCCCACCCACCAAGAATAAACCAATCGAAAACTGAGTACTGAATTTACTGCCCTTCAGGTCCAAGTAAATAGGGACATTCTGGCCATTCATGCAAAAATGGACCTTACCCAAGAAGAGATCGATAGCCAAATTGTTGGATTCCATTCCGCTCTACACCAGTTCATGAACAAATTCCAGGGTCCTTCCTCCTCTGACACACCTCTCTATACTAAAGGTGTTGACTCCAACGAGCCTCTACACTCTCATTCCAGCTCCCTACCTCGTGACCCCCATCTTCCCAGAGTCGAGGTA
>JASDQU010685639.1:2774-40296 GCA_032191745.1 Picea mariana | reverse complement strand
CAATAAACAGGAATGCCAAAAGTCCTAGACATCCAAAAACCTAACCCTAGGAGATGAAGCGCCAAAAGTCATGTGGGCCCCGTTTGGGTAAGTTGGTGCATCAACTTCCCGGGGTCGTAACTTTTGCATACGATCTCCGTTTTAGGCGTATGATAGCTCGTTGGAAATATCTATCTGAGAACTACAACTTTTGGCTGGAGCAACATCGATCTACGATCCATGTTGCTCCACCGTTTTCCCAAAAAACATCGTTTAGGGCCTCAAAATGGCCCCGGAAGTTAAAACTGCTAAAAATAGTAAATTACCAAAAATGCCAGAAACATGTTTTGGGCCAGTTGGAGAAGGTGGGTGGCCACCGATATCCACCTGGATCACCATGACTGTATCCTTCCCTTCTCCTTATTCCATGGATATTTCTTGTGCCTCCATTTTCATTTCTTCTGCACTCACCTGTCCTATCGGTCCTCTTGGTTCCTTCTCTATGCCTGGTGGACCCTGTGTAGGACCACGCTGTGACTTCTTGTGTGTCCTGATTTTATTTCAAATTGGGCTGCTTTTCCCCACTATCCCTATTGTTGTCATATTTTTCCTGCTAGCGCTATTCTTTCCTATATGTTGCATGGGGACTGTTCTACCCTGCGTCTAGGTTTGTAATGTCAGCATTGTTCTTGGAATATCTGGTACTTTTCACTACTCAGACCACTCTTGGACCTCCATGTGGATGTTCTATGTCATCACACAGTACTTCAGTTGTAACCACTTCCTAGTTGGATCCTTCTTTGCCTGTAGCCACTTACTATGGTGTGATGCTTGAAAGTTCGTTATTTGTGCAAACTCCTGGAATTTTTTTGTGGGAATCCTCCACATATATGCTAATCTGTTATAGATCTCTACTAGGTATAGCATGAACATGTCACTATTAAGTTTCTTCTTCTTGGGATATGATGTGATGCAAAGAGATTTGTAGCACGCTGTGCCACATTTTCTTGTCCTTGGAAGGAACAGACTGTATGTGAGTTCTTTCCATCCCATGAGTGCAATGAGGATGAGTAACCAAAAATAGTGGAACTTAGAACCCTAGTCTTGTGNTACAGTCATCTAGAAATGAATTTAGTAGATATGGGGCCCAGCTCATCGATCTTCCCTTCGCGCACTGTGTCGCAGGTACTACTACTCCTGCGAGTAATTACTCCTTCCTTCACTTGCGCATTAACTTGCAACCTAACAGTCATGTTTCAAATCATGTTGTGAGATCGTTGATGTCGTTGATCCTAATTCCCCTGTTACACCTCTCCCCGCCAAATTTATCTTTTATTTCGTCTCAAATGGCTTTCGCCTTAGTTTTATCCTCCAAGTATTGTTTTGGCTTCTCCCGATCCATGGGTATCCCTATGATTATTGCAATGAGATCAATATTAATAGGCACTAGCCTATCCATCCATAAGATTCCTCCATGCACCTATGCTACCAGTTTCTTTACACATCCGTTGATGTGTTTACCAATCCCAAAGTGTAGTATATCCAAAAATTTCATTATGCCTGTATTGTACAACCCCAAGATCCATTGTGCAGGCTCCAACTATGGCGCACCTGATGGGCCTTATCCTCTACTCTCCAGGGAACTCTATGCTGCCAAGTCTAGGAAATTTATTGCATCAGACATGTCATGGTCGGAGTATTTGAGGCTATCGAATCCTCCTACCATTTCTTCATCAGCCTTCACACCTTTAGGGATTTTTGAAATTACTATGGTTAGTTCCTCTTATGTGCATTGTACGCCCTGCACACTGTTTTTTTCTCGTGCCTTATTTTTCCCTTATGGGGATGATACCCCAAGTGTTGGTTTATCCTAGCCCATAAGATTCCTCCATGCAATTATGCTAACAATTGCTTTACACATTTGTTGATGTGTTTACCATTCCCAAAGTGCGGTATATCAAACAAGTTCATTATGCCTGCATTGTACAACCCCAAGATCCATTGTGCAGGCTCCAACATGGGCGCACCTAATGGGCCTTCTCCTCTGCTATCCAGGTAACTCTATGCTACCAAGTATGGGAAATTTATTGTGTCAGACACGTCATGGTCAGACTATTTGAGTCTATCGATTCCTCCTACTATTTCTTCATCATCCTTCACACCTTCAGGTATTTTTGACATTACTATGGTTAGTTCTTCTTATGTGCATTGTATGCTCTATGCACTTCTTTCTTCTTGTGCCTTCTTTTTCCCTTGTGGGGATGATACCCCAAATGTTGGTATATATTGACGCCATGTTCTCTACTTTTCCCCAAGTTCTAGGCCCTGTTAAGTCGAGACCGTGGCTTGTTCTTCTTGTTGCATCCCTTTTCCCTTGGACGCGTCAGATTTCATTCTTTCGGCGTCCTCTTCCAGCTGCTCGACCTCCTGTGTGGGGTTTTTCTCCTCTTCTACATGCATCGTAGTATTCTCATACTATGGTGTGTGGATTTCATCCACATCCATGACTGTTGGAATCTTGTGTGTTCTAATTTGTTTCACCCCAATACTACTCCAGGTGTTTCATATGGTTCTGCTCGATGCTCCAACTCTCGTTGATTACATGTTGATGAAATTCAGATTGTAGACCCTTAAATCTCCAGGTGCTATCACAAATTCTCCCTCTCTTTTTCTTCCACTTGGCTTTGTGTTCTACTCCTTAGAAAATAATACACTAAGTTGTTTCCCCCCCTTTTTGCGACTTTATAGTGGGACGGAGAAGTGACAGTTATGTCGCACTTATAGTTGTCACATTTTCACTTTTTGTTGTGTTTCTTGCATGTTGTGTCATTCTACCAATTAACTACTCTCATGCATGCAGTGTTTTCAATCACTGGTTTCCTTGTAACACTTTGTTTATTCTACTAGCTCTTTTCTTTCAAAACCTTCCATTCCCGCCGATCTATTTGTAGTTTTATCCCATTTTTACTTTTTATGGATTTTCTTCTTTTTTTTCCTTTTTATTTATTTTTCTGACTATATCTCTCTTAACTTCTACTATAATACACTATGTACATATTTTCTTACTGCATTGTAACTTTCTAAGTACTAGGAGGTTGACTGTACTTGTATAGCTTCAATCGACTCCCATTGATCATTCCTTTCTGTTATGTGCCTCCCATATCTCTCAATTGTACAGACCCCCCATCTGTGACAATCTTCACTCCATATGGTCCCAACCAATGCATTCAGAATTTTCCTAGATGTTGAAGAAATTTACTATCATATGCCAATACTAGTTCTCCCTCATTGAAACTCTTCCTCTTGATATGTTTGTCATTCCAAGATTTATCTCTTTCTCTTTATACTTCTTGGTGAAATCTTGCTAGAATCCTATCTTCTTCCATCTTCATCAACTGACTTAGCCTTTCTTTTACTGCACCTCATTCTATAATTTTGGTAATTGATGCGACACACATACTGGGTACCAGGAATTCTAAAGACACCACTGCTTCTTTTCCATATACTAACCTGAATGGTGTATGTCCTGTCAATTTTTTGCATGTAGTATTGTATGCCCACAATACTGTTGGTATCTTCAAGTCCCAATCATCCCTATTAACATTGTATATATTTGTCAGGGCATTCTCTACGATATTATTAAAGTCTTCCACTGTTCCATTTGCTTGAGGGTGATATGGTGTACTCTTCTGATGGTAGACTTCAAATTCCTCATTCATAGCCTTGATAGAACTGTTGTTAAAGAGAGTACCTTGGTCTCTCATCAAAATCCTTAGGAATCCAAATCTAGTGATCACTTTCTCAAATAGGAAACGTGCTCCTGTCTTTGCACTATAATCTTTTACTGGTGTTGCTTCTTCCCATCTTGTTAAGTATTATGTCGGAGTAATGATATACCTTTCTCCTAACCTTTTTGTTGGTGATTAAATTGGTCCCACAAAGTCTATTTCCCATTTTTCGAATACTTGCAAGGTTGCTTGTGGCCTTAGGGGTATCTCATCCCTTCTATTAGGTTTACCAACCCTCTAACATACATCACATCACTGGCAATAATCCTTATCATCTTTGTGAATGGTCAGCCACCATATTCCTACGTGCAATACCTTTTTCATGGTATCTTTTCATGCATAATGTCCTCAAGTTATTCCCTCATGAGCCTCTACCAAAATTCTAGGTTTTTCATGTTCTAGGACACATCTTCTTAGAATGTTGTCTGCGCCCATATTGTATAAGTGTCATGCAATCAATTTATAGTCTACAACTATGAATACCATATCTTTCTTATTTACAGTGTTAAAATCTTGTGGCGCAATCCTTGTACTCAAGAATTCAATAATGTCAAGCAAAACATTCATCAGCTACTAGGACTGAAAATACTTGTGCATCAGGGAATGTGTCCTCTAAATTTGTAGGTTCTTCACCATTGGTGATTCTTGACAGGTTATTAGGTCTTGCATTCAACTTCCGTGGTTTGAATATTACTTCAAAATAAAATTCCTGAAACAATAGTAACCGTTTACATATCCTCCCTCCCAACAATGGCTTGTTGATTAGGTATTTGAGGGTTGAAATGTGTTTTCCCAATCTGGGAATACTAGAATAGGTTTTATTACCATCTTCTCTTTCAAGGTGTCTAAAACTTTTGACAATCCTCATTCCAATGGAATTTAGTATACTTCTTTAATAGTTTCTCCATTGGTGCAGTGATCTCTACATAACCTTTTATAAATTTTATGTAGTATCCTATATGTCCCAATGTTTCTCTTAACTGGTGCACTAATTCTGGTGGTGGTAAATTAACAATGACTACAATCTTAGCATGATCCACCAATAGCCCTTGTTTATAGAGTATATGTCCCAACAATATTCCAAAAGGTGTCCCAAAAATGCACTTCTTGATATTCAATTATATTTAACACTCCCTGCATCTTTCCAACATCATTCTTAACACCTCTACATGATCTTTCAATAGACTGTAGAGTTTCCAATCATCCAGATATACTTCCAAAAAATAATGTATGAACTCCTTGAAAGAAGATATTACTAACCTTGAAAATATAGATGGTGCATTCTTCATCCCAAAAGGCATGATTGTATACTGGTAGGATCCCCATTCCATTAAAAAAGTAGTCTTGTACCTATCTTCCAGAACTATCTTGATTTGATGATAACCTGAGAATCCATCTGTAAATGAGTATGCTTCCCCGCCTCCCACATTCTCTAATACCTCATCTATGAAAGGGGTGGGAAAAGGGTCATGTAAGAAAGAATCATTCAATTTCCTCAAATCCACATAAATCATTATCCCTCCTTGTTTATTTTCCTACACTACCATAGGGCTTGTCCATTATGATTCTTCTATTGGTTCTATGATACCGAATTCCAACATTCTGTCAATTTTTTCTTTCAATTTCTGCTCATATATTTGATTTAGTCTATAAGGCCACTCTCTGATATATCTAGCCTCAAGTTTGAGAGGTATATTCATCTCTCCTAGCTCTCCTGCTATGCCTTTCATATCTATAAAGGTTGTTGGGAACATGTCATTGTACTCACACAATAACTTTGTTATTATTTCTACTATTTTCTCATCCCAATAGTATCCAATGTTGGCCATTTTGGGATTCTCGACTGTCCCAATGTTGAATTTATTCATCTTGATCGACGCAAAAAACACTTATGATTCCAGGGATGGGCCTTCCACCTCTCTTTCTCCTTCAATTTCTATAATTTTGATATTGTGTGAGTCATCTTCATCTGGTGATTCTTCCTACACATGATAGCATGACACTAGTTCTTTCATTGTCTGTCTATTCTGATGTTGGTATTCTATTATGAGTTCCACCTTTGGTTCCTGGAGGAATATTTCCCCTCTTATCTTCCTGAGTGATAAATGCATGCTGGGGTTCTCATGTTCAAATGATAAGGTTACCACAAAATTATTTTGCAATGTTGTCCATTTTGTAGTTCCTCTGTGCAGTTCCTGGTCTACATACCAGTTTTCTGGAATTCCTTATAGTGTATGAATAAAGTGTTGAGGCCATTATTATGGTGGTTTCATCATCCATAGTGTTCTGCACTTCTCCAAATGTTCCACTGGTGACCCTTTTCCATCATATCTCTGTATCATTCTTCTCTTCTGCTCTATGCTGAATCTGATGCACAATAATCGTTTGCATTGATACCAGACATTAATTGTTTCCTTGTGCACATCCCACCATATTGTAGGTGTTTCCTTGAGTTCTATGTCCAGGTCGAATAGCCTCTGATTTTCTAACACCTCATCTTTGTATCTTGTTAGTAATTCTTCTAAATCGTTGATGCCATGGAAATTGGGAGGTCCTTTGATTTTTGTACCCACCCATATTATTGCACGGTCTATTCTTGCGCACCTTCTTGTGGACACTTTGTGTAATCTATAGTGCCAATTATCCAACCCTGTATCTGAGTCTGAAGCACATGATGTGATGATTTTCTAGTTTAGTACTCCATCTGCAGTTGGGTTAACATAATATTCTGTGCGTGTGGTGGTTCCATACAACTAGTTTATCTCTTCCAAATCCAGACAAGTTGGTTCTACAAATGTTTTTCCTTATGAAGGGTGTAATGGTGCAACAACTATGTATATTCCTGACTCGAATGTCATATTTCTTGTATTTAAATTTATTATCTCCTAGTTATCAAATTCCCAATCCATTCCAAGCAATGTTGGGTAAAGTGTTGTACCATCTACTATTTCTATGACTTCAAAGTCTACCTTATTGCACACTCCATCCAAGTCGACTGTGAATCCTTTAAGCCTTCCAATTGGCAAGACTCTCTATTGTTTTTCTAGCTTCAACTGAACATGTGAATATCCTAGTGTGGGCTCTCCCATACATTTCCATGTCTTCTTGGGTAAAATGTTTACTTCAGAGCCTAAATCAAGTATAATGTCCCCCATGTTGAAATCTCCAATGTTGTCATTCAGTCTGAATTCTCTGCTTGTTCTCCTCCTTGTATGAAAATGATTAACCTTTTTATTGTCTAGATTCCCCTCTACCTCTGAGTTATGTCCTTCTACAATATTTTGTAATACTTTAACATATGATGGATCATTTACTATTTTAACACAGGATTGCAGAAAATTCTTTATGGTACCTACTTGTCCAAAAGGTTCTGCTTCATTAGTGTGATCCAACGATGAAGGAATATCATACATTGGTACATGCTGAGTATGTTGTGCAACTCATGTAGATGCAATATTGGGATTCATGAATTCTTTTCTATCTTGCTTGAATGCCTCATTTTTGTTCTATGCATCAAACTACTTCTGTGGTTCAACATTCTTCTTCACCCATTGGTGTTGTGCTGGATCTTGTCTTACTGCACCAGGTCCTATTTTATCTCCTTCGCTCATGACTATGTTGATATTTATTCCATCCTCTCTAGCTTCTGTAGATATCAACTATACATTTTGATTGTTCTGATTCCTCTTCTCTTGAATCTTCCCCAATAGTGTCGGACAATGTTTCGTGTCATGATCTAATGCACGACAATACAAACATGTCGCGGGTTGAAGTGGACATTCTCGTGCATAGTGTCCTAGTTGTTGATAGTTATGACATACCACATGTCCTATACCTCTTACAAATCCTCCTCTACCTCATCCTCCACCTTTGTATCGAGCTTGATCTCCTCACAGTGCATTGTACTGAGGGAGATGATTATACTGCGCAGGATTATACTGTGGTTGCACAATATTGTATTGTGGCTGTGAAATGTTATATTGTTGTTGCACAGTGTTATATGGGGATGGTACTTGGTTAAACTATTGTGCAAATTTCCATGTCATCATTTATGCATGAACCCTATAGGTATTTGATGTTCTTTCCCTCATCGGATCCATTGTCCTGCAATCTTTGTCATCATGGCCCACTGACTTACAAAATTTTTCAGTATGAACTCTTAGGCATTGTTTGGTATTTATGCATCATTGGAAAATGATGTGGATCAATTGTATTGTGGCTGTGAAATGTTATATTGTTGTTGCACAGTGTTATATGGGGATGGTACTTGGTTAAACTATTGTGCAAATTTCCATGTCATCATTTATGCATGAACCCTATAGGTATTTGATGTTCTTTCCCTCATCGGATCCATTGTCCTGCAATCTTTGTCATCATGGCCCACTGACTTACAAAATTTTTCAGTATGAACTCTTAGGCATTGTTTGGTATTTATGCATCATTGGAAAATGATGTGGATCATGTCCTTGTGTTTTACATATCTCGCACCATGTTCCTCTTGTGGGAAAATGGTTTGGTAACCCTGTTTCCATGTATTGCACAAATGTTGGGCACTCATTCTTGTGATGTCGTTCTATCCTGCATGTGGTACACCACACAACTTCTCTTTTTCATTACCCCTATTCTGGTTTAATTTAAATGTTAGGTTCTTCATATCCTCCTTCAGCTCCTCTATTGTTGGATCTATCTTCTGGTATTGGCTCTCTTCCAGTTGCAAGGCTTCCTGCAGAGCCTCTTCTTGAAGTTCGAAACTTATGTTGTCTCAAAGGGTATTTCAGGTGTGGTAGCAGTGAATTCACAAATAGATGACTATGTTGCATATTTGTCACGACATACTTCAGATTTCCCTTCAATCGTTTGAATATCTGGTCAATCTACCAAATAGATTCTCTTGGTTTCTGTCTAATCTCTATCATCTCATTCATGTATTGATCCTCTAAACTATGCTTTTGGAATTAATTTATGAGTAGGTTCTTAATATCTACAACCATCCTTGTTGTTCGTGGTGGGTTGTTTACAACGAAGCTCATGTACCAATCTAGTGTGCGGTCTCTTAGCATAATACCTAGCTGCACAAGTTTTTTATCCTCATATGTGATATGTTTTTCTTCCTATATCTTATCACAGATAAACAAGTGCTTCTCAAGGTCCTCAGATGCCTCTCCTTTGAATTCTGGTAACTTGATGGTGGGATCATGTCCTTCCATCCTGAATGATGAACTACTACCTCTACGTGATGTAGATACTTGACTACTAATTTATGAACTGACTCCTCTAGTTGCTTTTCCTTGATTCGATGTATTTCCTATTGTCTTGCTTCCACTAAAATTTAGTTGTCTAAATGGTGGTGTTCTTATTGGTGTATTAGTCTCACATGGGTTTATGGGTTCCATACTAACACTGACATGGATGGGAGTTATGCCTTTGAGTCCTACCGTTGGCCACCTTTCTTCCTTTGAAATGTTGTGCGCATGATTTACTTAATATTCTCCATGAAACAGAGATCCTCTACCTCTTCTTCATCATTGGCCAACCCATCTCTCTCAACTATGGATCTCTTCTTATTATTCATCTTATATTGGTAGGGTTCTCCACTACACGTATTTCTAGTTGTTTCCATTATCTGCTTGATTTGATCTTCCTCCATCATTATTGGCTCCATGGATTCCTTCTTTCCCTTCAACATTTCTCCTTCCATCCTTCCCACTTTAGTCAGTGCTTCCCCCCTTCCCTCATGCACGCAAGGAAGTCTATATGTCTGATGCCATTGTCATTACTCCTTTGTTACACAGTAAAATATTGATGGAAGTATACAAAGATATGATATACCTACCTCTGAGTCCCTTCAGGAACTCTTTCTTTGTTGCGCTATAATACTTCGTGGTATCTACTGCAAATTTTGTGATAAATCCTGCGACAATACTGTCTAGCCATAAATCCACTGTGCGTGTGAATTTAAGACGCAGGCGAGGTTGTGCCACAGACTCGCCCGCTCTCAGGATCGATCAAAATCCCACTGTTGAGCCGAAGCGACTCTTTAGATTCCCTGCTGGAATCCTTTATTGAAACTCGACCCACAGGTCCTTCTAACTTCCCTCACGGCCTCTGCATAAACCGTGACCTTTTCTCGACTCTGTATCAGGATTTCGGGGTTCCTACTGTCGAGAGTCACAGTCCTTTTGAATCCCCGATTTCCGATGAGGAAATCTACCGACACGCCCCTCCTAGCTATACCTTGGTCTATATGACCATGCTCATAAGATCGCAGTCAAACCCTCCATCGGAGTTTTGTGCTTAACTTTCCCGGTGGGTTCTTTTCTTCATTAGCCCCTTCACTACGAGCTTAGCTCCTGGTCAACGTGACCGTCACTCCGAGACCATAGCCTTATACTTTCCTATAGGGGTTTCGGGGTTTGTGATGCCTACATGCATACACCTACAGGATTCCCGATCCCTCGAATCCCGATCCTCCGTCTCTTTGACAGCTGACATCCACTACGCCTCTGCCTGTCGGGAAATCGTGTTTCGCAATATCGTGATTTCCATCACAACGTTTTCTTCGACCCTAGCACTCCCGATATCCCGATCGATGATGTCCAAATGTGACGTTAGCTAGGCCCACAATACGAGGATTTCGCCTTCTCGCCACTCGCGATATTTAATTCCTCCTCGTCCAACCTTCGATGCACGATATGCCGAGATGCTAATGCTCACGATCTCGCCACTCGTGGCTTCACTGCTCGCGAGGTCGAATAATCTCCATGCTGACTTCTGATGCCCGAGACAGCAATGTGGGTAATCTCGAGACACGTGTATTCTTACCAATGAACGGTCCAGATCACATCTCGCCAATTCGGGGTTTCTGATGTCGAGCGATCAACCCATGTCCTTGATATCCTCGATATCCTGAATGCCGATGCCTTTTCGAGACTTCCTCTGATTTCGCTTGATTGCTGCCACGCGTCCTAGGAATGGACGGTCCTGATCCAATCGCTATTTCGAGACTTCAGATGTCCCGGTTCTCACGACCTCAAGAACTTCGATTCTCCGAGTGTCTCTATATCCCGATGGCTTCACCCCTTATCGGAATTTCTTTTCCTATCTACGAGGAATTAACTTCCTCGGAACTTCTGCAGATCCAACAACTGTCGGTGATCGTGCACCAGATCTAATGACTCAGATCAAATCTCTCGTGCGCTTCTTCTATGTGCCTCCTGGACGTGGAATTTCAACGGTCCAAAGTCTGTCCTCTAGACGATCTGACGGTGACTATTTTCTACTCCTGAGCTCCTGCGCTTCTTTCTACCTTGGAAGAATTTCCAAAGCTCCAAAGGCCTCGACCTTTGTCTTCTATTCTCCCTTGCGTGAACTCCTCGACTTTGAGTCTCGTTGCACGTGTACAAATGCCCACTCCTCCTGATCTTATTCTTTTCCTTTCAAACCTACAAAGGGTTCTTCAACTTCTGTTCCACTTGCAGAGTTGTTCACACATAAAGTGCTATCCCTTCTGAGCTTGTTCTTCCTGAATCCTTAAAGGATTCTGACGTTTGCGCTCCTGCAGAGTCTCTTCGTGTGCCCACTAGTGTTTTCTCTTGTGAGCTTCTTCAAGTGCTCAGACCCCTAAGGGATTTCTGTCTTTCCTTCCCCACAGATGGAGAAACTGACGCCTTCCTGGCTATTCTGCTACTTCAGCAACTTCTTGCTGAGCCGTCTGGGTATTTCGCAACCTAGTAAAGGTCCCTCAGTGGACTCTTCTTCTTCAGCTTCAGAACTCAAAGAGTTCCCTTCACCTCGTGCCTGTCTGTACCCTTTCTCAACGCCCTCCTAGAAGAGTCTCTTCTCCATAGAACGTTCAGTAGTCCTGTCTTCCTAGGCACCTTTTGCACCTGCTCAATGCCCCTCTTGCAGAGCCCTCCCAGAATCCTCAGTGATTCTGCTTCTCCTTAAGAACTCACAACAGAGTTCTTTCTCCAATGCAACCCATGCGTATGCTCAATGCCCACTTGGCAGAGCTCCTATAGAACTCACAGCTAAGTCTTGTCTGCAACTGTGCCTCAGATACAAAGCCTTACCTCTTGAGGTGTTCAGTAACCTCACAGGTCTTCTTCTTGAGTTGTTGATCTCAATCCTGTGCCTCAACACGTCTTCATCTGACTTCTTAGAGTTCAGAAGTGCATCCTCTGTGCATCGCTCTCAGAACCCCAGCGTTCTGTCACACCCTCTTGGTATGAAGCCTCAAAGACCTCTCAATCCTGAAATCACACAAACTCCTGTAGAATGCATGATAAAAATACACATTTACAGTAATTAAAGAAACACACCACAAGCATCCATATAACACACAATAATGCAGGAAAAACTGTTGTTTGTATTTATTAAAAATGGCAAATGCATGTTTGTACAAGGGTGTTCTCGAGCTCTCCCTGGCTCTACAACTCAACCATGCTTACTCAAAATGAGGCATGGAAATCCCTTTTACCTAAGGGGCTCTTAGCGCTTCCCTCCAAGATTTACCTACCCTAATAAATTACATTAAAGGGCTGTCTAGTCCACTATCGGATCTAGATCTCAGCCGATCTACAATAAATGCCTATCTTATCTACAGCCTGTGTAAAGTCATGGATTCTATGGCTCACCATCCTAAGCATATTTAATTACATTCATTTCAAATTCAAATGAGGTTGCGCCTCTCTTTCAGCTCTGAATGCATGCACGCCGACGTGGTTGGCTGGCTGGCTGGTTGCATAGAGAGATGCTCCTGCATCATACTCCACAGCTGCAAAAATCATGAGCTCCTGCTCATGAGCTTCCCCTGTAGCTGTGGGAAATCCTCCTAGATCCCAAATCATCCTTTGGAGCTTCTCATCTGCTCCATTCTGCTGTTGTTGCTGCTTCCGTTGCACTGCTGCTGTTGTTTCCTTTTCTCTACCCATCTTCTCTTCTCTGGTAGTTTGCGCTGATCTCAACATCAACCTTCTAATGTCCTCGATCACTTCGTCCAGCTGCTCCAGTGGTTGGCTCTGCTTTTGCAGTCTCCTTAGCTGCAAAAATTTTTGACACATGAGAAGATCACCATGATCTCCCATGCCCCCTTCATCTATTTCCAACTTCACCTGTTGGATGTGCATGCCCTACACCTTTTCCCTTTCCTCCAGGGCTTCCATTTGATCCCATAGATGAGAAAAGCATATGCTGTCTACTTCTTCTTCCTCTGTTTCTGCAATCTCCCATGTTGCAGTCTTTTCAACTTCAATGCTGAATGTGTTGAACCATTCCTCGAAATGCTCACTCTTCTCTTCTTCGTCTTCTACTTCTTCTTCTGTTGTCAGCTCCAACGCTACAACTCTCTCAGCTTGTTGGCTGAAATCATTGAGCCATTCCTTGGAATGCTCATTCTCTTTCCCTTTTTCTTTTGCTCCTGCTTGGGCGGTCTCAAACACCTGCTCCAATTCCTCCTTAACAATCATTATCAGTTGTGACTGTTTTGCTGCTGTTGCTGCACCTGCAATACAACTTTCTGCCTCCTCTTGGGCACATGGTAGGAATACTTCGATCCCCCCAATCATCATACAACTCCTTGAATTATCCGCTGTCAGCTGCACCTATTGATCTGATTCTGAGCTCCCCTGCTCTGTCAGCTCCTCTGGCTGAATTTGACTCATCAATTCATCCCTGCCCACCCGACAATATGGGATGCTTCCGCTGCTTCTCTTGCGAACTATGAGAACAACCAATCCCATCT
Organism: Picea mariana; assembly: GCA_032191745.1. Lineage (NCBI taxonomy): Eukaryota > Viridiplantae > Streptophyta > Pinopsida > Pinales > Pinaceae > Picea > Picea mariana. The sequence goes on along the minus strand of JASDQU010685639.1, from coordinate 26,787 downwards.
TCATCAACAACCCTTGCTGAATTGAACTCTCCTCTAAGCCCATGAGACCTTCAAACAGTCCCAAATTTTTATCTCTGCCCACCTAGCAGTTCAATACGCTTCTGCTACCCTCCTAGGAGTCTTCGATACTTCCGTTGCCCTCCTGGCAGTTTTTGAGATCCCACAATGATCTCTGATCATTGCCCAGCTGGCAATGCAAAGTTTCCTCACCGTCCTCCTGACAGTCCATGAGATCTTTAGCCGACCTCATCTCGTTGCCCTCTTGGCAATCTTGAATTTCTTCTGCTCTGCCCTCCTGGCAGTTCTTGAGATCATCAGTCGATCTCTTATCTGTTCCCTTCATCTGGCAATTTGGAAACCTTCCACTACCTTCCTGGTAGTCTATGAGATCCTCATGTGATCTCCTTTCATTGCCCAATTGGCAATGTGAAATTTCCTCTTCTCTGCCCTCTGGGCAGTCTTTAAGATCATCAGATGACCTCATTTCAAATTCTTCATCATCCCAATCATCGAGACCTTTTCCAGTCTCTGGCCAACAGTGATCAATCATCTCTTCCTCTGTGGCTTTGAGGTTTTCAACATACCTCAACCATCTCTTTAATAGTCTGCGCTGTTTCATGACCACCAGCTACTTGACTGGCCATTTCACCTTCAGCTTCTGCATGGGCCATTCATATACCCATCTCGTCTTTTTATCCTGCTGGATCTTCAATTCGAGCTCCTCCATCTCTCACTTTATGTCAGCGAGTTCTTTATCCATTTCTGTTGGGCTCATCAGTGATGGCTTCTTCTATTTAGCATGCTTATGGCATTCAGTAGCCATCTCGCTGTGTTTATCTGCCTCCCTGACAGATCTGCTGCTATCACTCCTACAATCCTGAGTGCTCAGCTTCATCCTACAGTCCTACTGACTACATCTTCGACTGTTGTCTACCTACAAACAGTCGTTACAAAATCCTCAGTAACTCTGTCTTCTTCACCTACAATATACAGATGAAATCCCACTCTGATACCACCTGATGTGAGTATCATAGTGCTTCTCATATCCACTCCTCTTGCCTGAAATATACAGACAAGAAATCATCTCTGATACCACTTGACGCAGGTGAGGTTGTGCCATAGACTCACCCGCTCTCAGGATCGATCAAAATCCCACTGTTGAGCCAAAGCGGCTCTTTAGAATCCCTGCTAGAATCCTTTATTGAAACTCAACCCACATGTCCTTCTAACTTCCCTCACGGCCTCTGCATAAACCGTGACCTTTTCCCGACTCTGTATCGAGATTTCGGGGTTCCTGCTGTTGAGAGTCACAGTCCTCTCGAATCCTCGATTTTTGATGAGGAAATCTGCCGACGCGCCCCTCCTGGCTATACCTTGGTCTATATGATCATGCTCACAAGACCGCAGTCAAACCCTCCATCGGATTTTTGTGCTTAAATTTCCTGGTGGGTTCTTTTCTTCGTTAGCCCCTTCACTACGAGCTTAGCTCCTGGTCAATGTGACCGTCACTCCAAGACCATAGCCTTATACTTTCCTATCGGGGTTTTGGGGTTTGTGATGCCTAAATGCATACACCTACGGGATTCCTGATCCCTCGAATCCCGATCGTCCATCGCTCTGACAACTAGCATCCACTACGCCTCTGCCTGTCAGGAAATCACGTTTTGCAATATCGCGATTTCCATCACAACATTTTCTTTGAACCTAGGACTCCCGATATCCCGGTCGACGATGTCCAAATGTGACATCAGCTAGGCCCACAATATGGGGCTTTCGCCTTCTCACCACTCGCGATATTTAATTCCTCCTCATCCAACCTTCGATGCACGAGATGCCAAGATGCCGATGCTCACGATCTTGCCACTCGCGGCTTCGCTACTCGCGAGGTCGAATAATCTCCACGCTGACTTTCGATGCCTGAGACAGCGATGTGGGTAATCTCGAGACACGTGTATCCTTACCAATTAATGGTCTAGATCAAATCTCGCCAATTCGGGGTTTCTGATGTCAAGCGATCAACCCATGTCCTTGATATCCCCGATATCCCGAATGCTGATGCCTTTTCGGGACTTCCTCTGATTTTGCATGATTGCTGCCATGCGTCCTAGGAATGGACGGTCCTGATCCAATCTCTATTTTGAGACTTCAAACGTCCTGGTTCTCACGACCTCAAGAACTCCGATTCTCCGAGTGTCTCTATATCCCGATGGCTTCACCCCTTATCGAAATTTCTTCTCTTATCTACAATGAATTAACTTCCTTGCAACTTCTGCAGATCCGACGACTGTCGGTGATCCTGCACCAGATCTAACGACTCAGATCCAATCTCTCGTGCGCTTCTTCTATGTGCCTCCTGGATGTGGAATTTCAACGGTCTAGAGTCTGTCCTCTAGCTGATCTGACGGAGACTATTTTCTCCTCTTGAGCTCCTGCACTTCTTTCTGCCTTGGAAGAATTTCCAAAGCTCCAAAGGCCTCGACCTTTGTCTTCTATTCTCACTTGTGTGAACTCCTCGACTTTGAGTCTCGCTATGCGTGTATAAACGCCCACTCCTCCTGAGCTTCTTCTTTTCCTTTCGAACCTACAAAGGGTTCTTCAGCTTCTGTGTCACTTGCAGAGCCGTTCGCACATAAAGTGTTATCCCTTCTGAGCTTGTTCTTCCTGAATCCTTAAAGGATTCCGACGTCTGTGCTCCTACAGAGTCTCTTTGTGCATCCACTAGTGCTGTCTCTCCTGAGCTTCTTCGAGTGCTCAGACCCCTAAGGGATTTCTATCTTTCCTTCCCCACAGATGGAGAAACTGACACCTTCCTGGTTGTCTTACTACTTCAGCAACTTCTTCCTGAGCCTTCTGGGTATTTAGCAACCCAGTAAAGGTCCTTCAGTGGACTCTTCTTCTTCATCTTCATAACTCAAAGAGTTCCCTTCACCTCGTTCCTATCTGTACCCTTTCTCAATTCCCTCCTGGCGAAGTCTCTTCTCCACAGAACATTCAGTAGTCCTGTCTTCCTGGGCACCTTTTGCACCTACTCAATGCCCCTCTAGCAGAGCCCTCCCAGAATCCTCAGTGATTTTGCTTCTCCTTAAGAACTCACAACAGAGTTCTTTCTCCAACGCAATCCATGTGTATGCTCAATGATCGCTTGGCAGAGCTCCTACAAAACTCACAACTAAGTCCTGTCTGTAGCTGTGCCTCAGATACACAACCTTACCTCCTGAGGTGTTCAGTAACCTCACAGGTCTTCTTCTTGAGTTGTTGATCTCAGTCCTATGCCTCAACACGTCTTCGTCTAACTCCTCAGAGTTCATAAGTGCATCCTCTGTGCATGACTCTCAGAACCCCAGCGTTCTGTCGCACCCTCCTGGCATGAAGCCTCAAAGACCTCTCAAGCCTGAAATCACACAAACTCCTGCAGAATGCATGATAAAAATACACATTTACAGTAATTAAAGGAACACACCACAAGCATCCATATAACACACAATAATGCAGGAAAAGTTGTTGTTTGTATTTATTAAAAATGGAAAATGCTTGTTTGTACAAGGGTGTTCTCGAGCTCTCCCTAGCTGTACAACTCAACCATGCTTACTCAAAATGAGGCATGAAAATCTCTTTTACCTGAGGGGCTCTTAGCACTTCCCTCCAGGATTTACCTACCCTAATAAATTACATTAAAGGGTTGTCTAGTCCGCTATCGGATCTAGATCTCAGCCAATCTACAATAAATGCCTATCTTATCTACAGCCTGCACAAAGGCATGGCTTCTATGGCTCACTAGCCTAAGAATATTTAATTACATTCATTTCAAATTCAAATGAGGTTGCACCTCTCTTACACCTCTGAATGTGTGCACGCCGACGTGGCTGGTTGGCTGGTTGGCTGCATGGAGAGATGCTCTTGCATCATTTTACTGTCTACGTGTTGCAATTGCATGATCTCTACTTTATTCCACTTGATCTATCTAATCTAATTCATAGGATGATTATCTTTCAGCCTCAACAACCACTTCCGCAATACATGCGGGAAATCGCAAAAAAACACCTCATGCAGGTCGCTAAACATGTACTTGTCTAGAAATTCGTGCAGTGTTAACTTTGGGTTTCTGTTATCTTTCTATGCAAATTCTAGCTCTTTTTTTTTCAACCAAATTTTGATCTCAGCCTTCATTGGGTTCCATGTCCTAAACAACCCCCTATATTCTATCATTTTCTACATGATTCTTTCCCAGATCCCTCTAACTCAATCCCATGTAGTTTTAGCTAGAAATGGAACCATTTGTTGGTTACTTCCCTCTTGCTACCATTCTTGGGTTGGACTAGGTTCAAATCTACTATGGTTTCCAACAAAACCCTCTAAAACGATCGCCCACCCTGGAAAACCAGAAGGAAGCATAGTACATGGGTGCATTGTGCACTCTCACCCAAGATAGCTTTATGGGTGGCTGCAACGCTTTGTTTCTTCCAGACTAGGAATGAGTGGGGATCTATAATTGAACCTTGTCATGTTATTTATTTACTATAACATCCATCGCTAAGTACTCTATCATTATTGTTCATGCATGTAAAACAATTAGATCTAGTTATTTGATCAAACATTCATCTAAGATATCATCATTAACTACAATGATACAACAATGAATCATTCACATAACATAAGTTATCGTGGTTCACCCCCTCCTGGGATATGTCCACAAAGATCTGGCTCTTGGGCTTTTTTATTATTGTTTTGTCATCTATGGCGTCGTGTGCATTACAATTCTCCCTCGGTTGGATCAAGATCTTTAATGATGCGGATTAGATCACACCAGGCTCCTTAGCCTGTGATCTAATCCTCAAGATCTACCTTCTTTTCTTTCTTCAACTCAACAACTTACAAAACAACCTCATATTTTACAATCATTCTTACTTTCTGGAATTATAATCACATTGAACCCTATCTGACTCTTCGAACCAACCAACACCAACCTAGACCTCCTAGGTACCTCTTTATACTTATTTTTGGCCTATCAACCATAACATCCTCTTACCAAAAACCTAACCCTAGCATGGTTTGGTCTTCTTGCATGTGCACCTCACATGCTTTCCTCCTTTGCATGCGTTTTCCTATGCATATGTTGCTTTTCCTGCCAGCTGTATTTTCCTTATTTTCACTTGATTCTCCAAAATTAGCCTTTTCCCCTAAATGGGACTACGCCCAACAATCGTGCAGGAGATGCACACTTCTGTTGAGTGCATCAACAACTTTAGTTTATTTTCCCTTGATATTCTTGATGTCAAATTCATACTCACTTAAACATTCCAACAATCTTGTCTTGCTAGAATTCAAATTTGATTGTTCAAAAAGATATTTCAAACCACTATGGTCTATTCTTAGTTCAAATTTCTTACCCATTAAAAAATTTCTCCACATATTCAATTCATAAACTATGGAAGCAATATCCAAATAACATGTGCCATAATTCCTCTCATGTTCTTTGAGCTTTGACTCATAACTAATAACATTCCCATTTTGGGTGAGCACTCCACCAAGTCCTTCCTTGCATTCATCTATACATATCAAAAAATTCTCATTTGGGTTAGAAATATTTAAAATAGTTGCACTAGTAAGTAATTCTTTTAGCAAATCAAAGTTCTCTTCACACTTTTTTTTCCATTAAAATTTAATTCCCTTCTTTTTTAAACAAGTGATGGGATGACCAATTTTATATAATTGATGCAGGAGTGTCGTTAGAAATAATGTGGAGTAGGGCCACTCAGCACCTGGGAATATTTTTGGAATCTCAACACTGGTAGTTACGAAGAATATTTTGAAGCACGCCTGAACTTAGTGTTGGGAGATATTTTAAAGCTCACCTGAACTCAGTGTTGGGAGATATTTTGAAGCATGCCTGAACTTAGCACCAGAAAATATTCCGAAGCACGCTTGAATGATTGCGATCGAAGTGGGAGTTTACACTCCTTCTATGGAATGCGATTGGACTAAGATAGCCATTAGGTTAGGTTTTGGAGTAGACAAGTACTCAAGGGGGACCCTAATAACCCTCTGAGATAAATAGAGGTTTCATACACCCAAATGAGGCTAGTTGCAAGTTAGTAGGAGAATTCTGATTTTATAGTTGTTGTTTGATTATAGTTGTAACCATTTTTATTTTGAATGAATACAATAGAGGAAAATTGATCCAATGTGTGTGGATGTTGTTATTTCTTGCAAATTTCCTAGTGTTGTTGTTTCTGTAAATGAATGTATCGAAATGTGAATGTTAGGATAAGTTTCAATTGTTTCTCTTCTATTGAAATTGGTGCAAGGCATGCATACAAAACACAAGGAATGAATTGATGGGATCTGTTTCGGTTTCGAAGATTAGAAGAGATAGCATGAAACTTCCCCTTTGCAAGGAGTGCAAACTGATTTCTACAAGGAGTGCACAGTCGTCTGCAAGAATTCAAACCTTGCGTAATAGCCAGTTGCAAGGTGTGTACTGAGAAAAGGGAGAACGCCAAGGGAGAAAGAGGAACTTCTTGTCACAAAATCCTTCAGATCTGAGTTATTGAAATCCATGAAACACAAGGAGTGTGTGGGAAGTCAAAGTATTCACAAGGCCAATCTTGGGAGGGATAACACTTTTCAGAAGTGTAGTCGAGTTCCAAGAGTTGGAACCACAGGAGGTGCAAAGGTTGAATCATTTGAAGACTTAGAAAACTTTCTAAGCTAAAAGAGATCAAAAGCTTGGGAGGAGGAGAGGTAGTGGTCATTGGATCGCAGTGCAAGAGATAAACAGTCGTTTGATCAGAACAAGGTGCACGAGATTTAATTCTTCGCACACACAGGAGAGAGAACTCATCAAGGTTTGACACTTGAGATTTTCGAAGCCCAAAGAGCCGAAAACCTGAGTATAATATCGACCACTAATCAGTCGAAACAGATCTGAACCATCAGATCACCCGAAGTGAGCCTCAAGCATTGGATCATCCAANAGTGAATATCAACCGTACAATTAGTGAAGTGGATCTGAACCATTAGATCTCTCGAAGTAAAGCTGAGACGTTGGATCACTTGAAGTGAATCTGAGTTGTTGGAGTTCAGAAGGGACATGGAACATATCTGTGAGCTCCGAGTAAATACCCAAAGTGATTTATAGTTGTCAGATATAAGAGAGACATGGCATAGATACATGCACTCTAGGTAATGACCCGAAGTAAACATCAGTCGTTGATCTAAGGTGGACACGCATCAGAGGATTATAGCCTTCACACGAAAGCATTGGAGCAAGGGTGAAGTTTGAGATTTGAAATCTCTAAAGTCCAAAACCCGAAGGACATCTCAACCATTGATCAAGTTGAAAGGTCAAACACTCAAAGTGAAGGCATGACCATTGATTGAATAAGACAGGTGTCTATAGATCGTCAGCTCCAGGAAATTGGAGTACGGAAGAAAGCAGGGTTGAAGAATTCAAAACCCCAAGGTTCGGAGACCCCCAGAGATCACAACTGTTGATTGAAGGGGACACATGTTAGCATATCTTCCACTCCAAAATATTTCTCTGCAAAGGAAACCAAGGTTTGAGATTCGAGAATTTCAAAGTCTGGAATTTCGAATCAACCACAGTTGTCGATCGGGGAGAGGGAGATTTGGACTATTTATTCCAAGGAATAGATTTTAGTCATCCATCTCAAAGCACTGTCAATATCGTGAGATTGACGATCATCTCGCATTGTGGGGACATGATTTGTGCAGACTTTAAAAATTTGAGGGCGGGCCACAATCCATACCATGGTTTTTCCAGGAAGACACATGGAGGCTTGAGGAGCATTGTGGGCCCAAACATAGTTTGACTTCAAACTGATTGTGGCCATGCCTGTAATCACATGGGCATCGCCCAAGATCACATCGGAGGAGGGTCCAAGAGAAAAGGCACTAACGCTCGATACTCTGATATTTTTGTAGAGCATGAAATGGAAGATCATGGGTGTTGTGAACCCTACACAGGGAGCCAAGGGTACCATTATTTAACACAGAAGGAGGCCAATAAGGTTTTCAGAGAGTCACCCAACTCCAAAATCGAAGATCCTGAATGGGAGGTTGTGCAACCCTTAGGAGATAAGGGGGTTTTCACCAAGTGGTATTAAGGATGAATTTTTTCTTTCACATAGAAGGCAAAGGAGGAGAGACAAAAGAAATCAAATTTGTACTCTATGTGTGATATACAATCAACACAATGCCACCAAGGAGATGAGTGTAACCACCTTTAGCCAATCGGGTTGTAGAAAGGGAGATGTGAGAATTTTTTGCAAGATTAGAGGCGATGGAGGCAGCTCAGAGGAGAGCACATGATACTGGAGACGTCAGTTGTAGCATCCCTCAGCCTCACATAGGGTGGGGACATGCCACTCCTTAGATGCTTTACTTATCTCCAAAACTGTATTTGTAACATTCCCAGCCTTCAACAGGCGAGGCCATGCTAATCCTGAACACTCTTTCATGCTCAGATACCCATTTGTAACGTCCCCAACCATTCATGCCAGGCCACACTACACCGGAGAAAACATCTATTCTTTGTGTGGAATGTAATGTAACATACTTATCATCCTTACTAAGTTATGTCTCATATAATTTTATAACTACATGCAATTAAAACATACACACACACAAAACTCTTGCAAAAGATTAATATATATAAAACGTGAATAGACAAATACACTATGTAAATGCATGGATTCACACTGAAAAGAAGTAATCATATACATGCAGTATATACATGAAATACCCATAAGCATACAGACAATTATAATCATGCATAGGATAAACCCATAAAAATAACACGTGAATAACACTGCAACATGTAAAGTAATCACACAATTGACACTTATATTTGTGAGAATATCACCAACTGCATGTAGAATTTCCATGAACCTCCCAGCCTTAGACCACACTATTCATCACTCTCAACAATGAGTCACCCCTGAGCTGGGACTAAACTCCACCTTGGTAAATGGTTCCTAACCAGGCTAAAGGATCATGAACAACAGGAAATACTTTGTCTCAGGTGCTCACTCAACTAATAGCCTACAATCCCTCATTCCCCACATGCATGTCCCACACAAGAAAGTGTTCCCCTTCTCTGCTCAACAGTCCCTCGACTGCCCCACTTCCCTTCCAGGGCTTCAACAACAGGTTGGGTAGGAAGTTTCAAAGCCCTGGAGCTATAGTTCAACACCTTCAAGAAATTAATCACCAACAATTCTCTCACCCAGAGAATTGCTCACGGGCTTGACAACTCACCTCTTCAATATCCCATGGGCCTAACAACCTGCTTCTTCAATCCCTCTCCCAAGATAACATTTACTCAATAGAAGGCTTTGGATACATGTTCAGGTAAGGTCACGAAGATACAATGGATCATCCAATGGCTGCAATATTCATGGTTGATTGAATGTAGGGCTTCAACAACAGGTTGGGTAGGAAGTTTCAAAGCCCTGGAGCTATAGTTCAACACCTTCAAGAAATTAATCACCAACAATTCTCTCACCCAGAGAATTGCTCACGGGCTTGACAACTCACCTCTTCAATATCCCATGGGCCTAACAACCTGCTTCTTCAATCCCTCTCCCAAGATAACATTTACTCAATAGAAGGCTTTGGATACATGTTCAGGTAAGGTCACGAAGATACAATGGATCATCCAATGGCTGCAATATTCATGGTTGATTGAATGTATATCTTAGTGATGGATGAATCAGGGAAATATCATGGTCCGAATGATAGAAAATTACCAAAATGAGCTATGTCCCAACAATATGTATGCATGCCCCCAACTTGACACTTCTCATGTTGGAAGCTACTTTGGCCCACTTGTCTCCAGCTTTATAACTTAGGATAACATAATTATCCATACTTTATGATTTAAGAAATATCAATATAATATTCCTTAAATTAGCCCCTTCCCTTTCCCTAACTAGTGGATTTTATCTCCCCATCTCTTTTATTGTGTTCGGTCTGCGTACAACGATGCATTTTATATTAAATATGAGATATGTACAAAAATAGGTGCACTGGCCTTTAACATCTAGGCTCGTCGGCCTAATCAAATTATAAGCATCCTAGCTTATAATACTGGCTCACCATCCTATAAAACATATCACATACACAAGGCTTCCTAGCCTCTACATCGCGTGCACTTAATATGCTACGCACGGTATCCCGTAATGTGCACACTTCCTCATTTTACTGCGCGGTACCTACATGCGCTACACCATGGAATGTGCATACCAAAATAATATCAAATCAGCTCACCAACTTATGTACATTTATATTTACATTTGCAATTGGGTTCGGCCTTAGGGATATTACAATCCCCTCCCCTTATTTATGCGTTGTCCTGAGTGCATCATGTACCCATGTACAATTAAATTTCAAACTCCTCAAAAAGATGCGGGTATTCTCCCCGCATTGCATCCTCATGCTCCAAAGTAGTGTCCTAAGGAACGTACCAGGTCCATTGGACCTTTAAACGCCCTATGGCTTGATTCCAAAGTTGTTTGATTTTTCAGTCTAGAATGTGAACCGGATGCACTTGAAAAGTGCCTTCTTGCTCCACCTAAATCACATTCCAATCAATAACATGATTAGCATAAGGTATATATTTCTTTAGCAAGGATACATTGAATACATTATGAATAGACATAGATGTAGGAAATGCAATCATATAAACTATTGGATCAATCCTCTCTAGGATTTCAAATGACCCACAATAGCGAGCTACCAACTTTGAACAATTTCCCAACTTCAGGGAAATTTTGTTGGCTTTCACTTTCAATAATACATGGTCTCCCACTTTAAATTCCCTGTGAGTTCTGACCTTATCAACATAGCTTTTCTGCCTGTCTTGGGAAGCCTTTAAATTTTGTTTTATTTTCAACATTTTCTCTTCCATTTCCCTGAGCAATTCTGGCCCAACCACTGCTCTATCTGTTGGGTTATCCCAACTTACCAGTGTGTTTCACTTTATACCATAAAGTGCCTCAAATGGGGTCATCTTTAGAGATGCTTCGTACCCATTCTTATAAGCGAACTCTACCAAGTGTAGGTAGTCTTTCTATTTTGATGGTTTATCCATAACATACATCCTCAACATATCCTCAATCACTTGATTCACCCTCTCTGTTTGTCCATCTGTTTATGGATGATAAGTTGTACTAAAATTCAAATTTGTTCCAAATCCATTAAATAATCCCTTCCAAAATTTTGAGGTAAATTTTGGATCTCTGTCAGACACAATTGTCTTGGGTATTCCATGTAACCTAGCAATATCCCTCATATAAATATCAACAATGTTCGTTGCCATGTGAGTGATCTTAACCAGAATAAAATGGGAAGCTTTAGTAAACTTATCCACCACTACCATGATAGAATCATGTTGCTTATTCATTCTGGGAAGTTTGGTAATGAAATCCATGGTTACGACTTCCCATTTCCACTCGGTAATGGGTAATGGTTGTAGCAAACCAGCTGGGTGTCTATGCTCAGCCTTTACTTTTTGACATTCCTAACATCTGGCAATAAAATCGACAACCTCTTTCTTCATGCCTGGCTAATAATATTGGCTCTTGATAGCTGCAATAGTTTTATGATATCCTGGGTGCCCAACATAATGCACATTATGCATTTCCCTCAGTATCATATTTTTCAATTCCTGAGAATTTGGTACATAAATTATGCCCCTATATATGAGAATTTCAACATCATCCAGCTTGTATTCTTCAATTTTCTGCTGCAAATTACTTTGCTGTAATTTTTCCACTAAATCCTTGTATTGTAAATCTGATTTGGTAGTCTCTAAAATTATGTGTTTCAAATATGATTGATACATGCTAATGTCTATAGCATGAATTTCCTACACTCTTCTGTTGAGTGCATCATCCACTTTGTTCTCTTTCCCCTTGCTATGTTTTATATCGAAGTCATATTCTCTTAGAAATTCTAACCATATGCTTTGCCTAGCATTTAAAGTTGGTTCATCAAAAAAATATTTCAAACCATTGTGGTCTATCCTCATCTCAAACCTTTTCGTCATGAGGTAGTGTCTCCATTTCCTCAAGGCATGTACTATGGTTGCCAACTCCAAATCATGAGTGGCATAGTTTCTTTCATGCTCCTTTAACATCCTTGACTCGTAACACATAACAAACCCATTTTGACTGAGGACTCCACCAAGTACCTCTTTACATGCATATGTGCATACAATGAAGTCTTCATTTGGGTCTTCTATCCTTAATATTGGAGAACTTGTTAATAATTGTTTCAACTATTGGAAACTCTTTTCACAATCCAATGTCCACTAAAACTTCACACCCTTTCTTTGCAATGAAGTGATTGGGTGTGAAATGTTTGAAAAACCTTCTATAAATATCCTTTAGTATCCTGCAAGGCCCAGGAATGATCTCACCTCTGTCACATCCTTTGGCACTGGCCATTCTCTAATGGCTTCTATCTTCTCAGGGTCCACTGCTATCCCATCCTTTGAAATGATGTGCCACAAATAGTGAATTTTCTTCTAGTAAAATGAACACTTGCTTCATTTGGAATACAATTGATGCTCCCTTAATAATTACAAAACCATCCTCAAATGATGTGCATGCTCTTCTTCTGACTTGGAATATATGAGAATGTCATCCAAAAACACAATGACAAACTTGTCTAAATATTCTCGAAAAACACCATTCATTAAGCACATGAAAACAATTGGTGCATTTGACAACCCAAATGGCACCACTGTGAAATCATAATGACCATACCTTGTCCTGAAAGTGGTCTTGCTGATATCTTCCTCTTTAATCCTTACCTCATGGTATCCTGACCTGAGATCTATCTTTGAAAATATCTTTGCATCCTTCAATTGATCAAAAATATCATCAATCCTTGGCAGAGGATACTTGTTATTTACAGTCACTTTATTCAACTGTCTGAAATCAATGCACAATATTAATGGTCTATCTTTATTATTCACAAACAAGACTGAGGCATGCCAAGGTGACACACTTGGGTGTATATACCCCTTCCCCTTCTTTATAATCTCTTCAAGTTTCATTTGTAACTCCTTCAGATCTGGTGTACTCATTATGTAAGGAGTCTTTGATACTGGAGCTAGTCCAAGCATTAAATTTATAGATAAATCAGTGTCCCTCCTTGGGGGTAGTCTTGGTACCTCCTTGAACACATCTTCAAAATATTCCAGGACTACATAATCTTTAAAATTTGGCACGTTATCTCTAGGTGTCTCCGCCAAATGAGCTGCAATTAATTGACACCCTTTTTGGTAACATTTCTTCAACTGCAATGTTGAAATCTCTCTTATGGCTACTTCTCTAGGAATTCCCTGCACTTTCCTTAGTTTCCCTTCCTCATCCAAGCAAGTAAATGCTTTGTTATGGAAGTCTAGGATGTCATTTTGTTGGTCCAACCAATCCATCCCAATTAGACAGCCACAGGAACCTAAAGGCAATATGTTCAAATCTGCCTGGGTGTTCAGTCCATTCACGTCAATAAGATATGACTTAACCATATCATTAAATTTTCTTTTGGCCCCTGTGGCCAGCTAAACCAACCAATATTTCCCATGCTTGCTTCTTGGAAAATGCAAACTTTCCACCACCTTAGGATCTATATAACTATGACTAGATCTTGAATCAATTAAAATAGAAAAGGTTTGGTTGTTGATCATACCTACCACTTCAATCATATGTGACTGATATTTTTCTTGCTTGTTGTCCAGGGATGCATAGATCCTGGGTATCTTTCTTCCCATGTCCTCCACTTTTTCAGCTTCCTGTACATTATGAACAGTCCTCCCTTTTTCACCTCTCTAAGGACAATATATGAACATGTGATCCGCTTTACAACCCCAACATTGAATAGGTGGTTTCCTTGGCCTTTGACTTCTCGTGTCCATAGTTCTGGGTTCCTTAGGATTTTTTTGTCCCTATGGACTATTTCTGAAGAATGGTGGCGTAGACCCCTTCTTTGATCCATCTTGAATTTCCTTTTGTCCTCCCAATATTTTTGGGATGTTGGCCTTGATTTTTGTGATCCTATAGGCATTTATCTCACCTTATGGTATCCTCCGATGTCTTGGGATCATCATATTGTTTTTTGTCACTGATGAATGATGGAAATCCACTCGAATAACTTTGAATTTTGAATGTCTCATCCTTGATGAAAGAGACATACTTTAGCAGTTCAAGAAACCTTCTCTCCTATTCCTCAATTGTCATACTCCCAAGCTTGAGTTCAAATAACTCTTTCATTTTCTTGTCATAGTATCTCTTAGTCAAGTATTTCTTCTCAAAATACTTCTTGAATCTTCTCCAAGTAACACTTTTCTCTTTGATGTGATGCACCTGGACAAGTTGATCCCACCACATGGATGCTTTTCCTTTGAGTTGATAGATGGAAATTCTACCCTTTGCATGAGAGGAATAATTATGCAATTGAAAATACTTTCTCATGCATGTTTGCAGGTTTACAGTTGGGAGTAATCTTGTCATTGATGGTAAGAACAATGATGGAAAACAAGCTCAGAAGACATCGTAAGTCTTGATAGGAGGAACGCACATATGGAGAACAGATCTTGAGCGTTAGATCTGAGCACGGGGTCCGACTGCCGTTGGATCCAGGATAACCTACACGTTATTTAAAGTGCAAGGAGAAGCGGGCATACAAAATCCCAAAAGTAGGAGGACCATCCATCTTCAGGCAGGACACATGGTCACAGATCATCATTTCGCTAATTGGAAATTCAAAGGAAGGAGGTGTCCTAACCTCTTGAACTCGCGAAATGCGAAATGATGAAATTATCTAAGCTGTCGGATCGAGGAGGAATATGGATCATCGATCCAAGAAGGACATATGGAGAAATCATGATAACATCAAGACCATTGGTTCTATAAGAAACGTGGTGAAAGATCATCATTTTGCTGACTAGAAATTCAAAGGAATGAAGTGCTCTAACCTTCCAACTCGTGAAACATGAAATCACGATATGATCTGAGCCATTGGATAAAGGATGAATATGGGTCATTAGATCTAGGAGGTAGTTCATGATAGACCACGTCAGAAAAGATAGGTGGCAGTCTATGTCAGTAAGGACATGCGGTGCAATCATACAAGGACAAGTGTCAAGTTTACTCGGCATTTCAGGCCACTAGAAATCACAATTCTGAGTGACACGTGGTAGCCACTCGGCTTATAACATGTCATTACGTGATGCAATAATGACGTCACTCTGAGAGTTTAGTTTCAAGAGTTTTAGCATCAATACTCCCCCAAGGTCCCGAAAGCTGAAGTTCCGAGACGAAGGATAGTCATCTGATCACCACGGATTGTGGACCATTGATCTGAAGAGAGAAGCGCTCAAATAAATAGCCAATGGTCATATATCGTGGTCACATAGTCAAGAGCTAGAGAGTAGAGCTAGAGCTTCCAAGATCCATTTCGGAGTTTGTGACATGGAGAGTCGAGACGACTCTTCACAGAATCCCAGAAAGGCGAAATGCGAAATGCATTTTCAGACTTGGCCCCTGGTCACTGCCCGTGGTCATGTGAGTTGAAGGAGCCAGCATAGCTAGGCTCCATTTTGGGTACCAGAAGTTGGAGGAGTCAAGGGAATCATAGGAGAATCCTCAAAACATGAAATGTATTTTTGGACTTGACCCCTGCTCACCGCCCGTGGTTGTGTGAGTTGAAGGAGATAGCATAGCTAGGCTCCATTTTGGGTACTAGAAGTTGGAGCAGTCAAGGGAATCATAGGAGAATCCCTGAAATGTGAAATTGTGAAATACAGTTTTGAGTTAAGCTGTGGTCACCATCGGTGGCCATGTTGGAGAAAGGAGCTAGAGCAACCAGGATCCATTTCTAGGTTCGCAATATGAGGAATCAAGGAGACTCATAAGAGAAAAATTGAAATGCAAAATTGTGAAATGCCTTTTTGAATAGGGTTGTGCTCACAGCCAGTGGTCACATCATCAAAGGTTTAAGGGAGGAGCTATCATGCAGCTAAGCACCATTTCAAAGATTGCAACTTGGAGAGTCGAGATGCCTCATCCCCAGATTCCCGGAACACGAGTCGTGAAAGAGGCTTATGAATAGGCATTTGTTCACCTCCAGCTTGAAAGGAAGGGGCTTAGCCAGAAGAGCTACCACCCACTGTGAAGTTTTCTTCCAGAAGAGAGAAGGCACCAAAAAACATGAACGTGTAGAGGTTCTCTCAATAACTGCCAAAATGAAGTGATTGCATCTACCAGAGAATTTGAGAATTTGTAGGGTGATTTCCAGAGGAGACGAAGAGCCTCGATGTAACTGTTAGAGACCATTGAAGGTTTCTGCCAGAGAATTCGAAGAGTCTTCAGGGTGATTGACAGAGAAGATGAAGAGTCTCGAGGCAATTTCCAGTGTAGTGTAAACTCATCATAGAGTCAACTGACAGATGGAAAAGGGTTGAAGACTGTTACAGTCAGTAAAGCGAAAAGATCTCATGAGAAGGCCCAGTGATCATGAAAACAGTGAAGCGTATGCAGTGGGATAGTGCATGCATCATGCATAAGGTGCACAAAGACTATAAAAATGCAGAACAAAGAAGAGATAGGAGCTGTGATTTTTGAGAGTGTGTTATGCAGGTAGAAGGATTGAGCCCAACGGAAAAATAGGTCAGCAGAAGAAAACAAGAGAGATGCATAAATGAGACAGTAAAATAAGGCTGAGGTGCACATGTAGAGAGAAAGAAGAAGATCAGAAAGTGCAAGAAGATGCAAGTAGAGAGACATTGATATAGGAGAGAAGAACAATGATAATCTTGGTAAGCCAATGACAACTATTGAATCACTGTAATAACTTCACAAAAACAAATTTTGCATATTGCAGGGTGGAAGAGAGGTGCTAGGGAGGACTGTTGTCCTTAGAGTTTCAAGTAGGTGCTTGAACGCAAGAATTTATAGATTCCATGTGGTTGCAGCCAAAGAAACCAGGGTGGCAGGGTGGTGAAAGGGAGAACATTGGTTCTCTGATATATAGGTCAATGCCTATATGACTGGAAGTTGGTGCTTCCATCCAGTTAGTGCTTCCATCCAGTCGGTGCTGGAACATTTAGGGAGTTGGTACTTCCTTCTCGTGGGTGCTAGAGAAACCAAAGAGTTGGTGCTCTCAACAAGTAGCGGCTTGCAAAATAGAGGTGGTAGCCTTATTATGAGTTGGTGCTCATAAGAATGATAATGTACAAAAGATAATTATCATATAAAGAAGAAGAGGTTTTCACCCTTTATGGGTTTCCTCAGGAATGTTTGTCTCTGTATTGTACATGTGTGTGATTGATGTTGAATACTCTACTACTTATTTATTGTGATCATCATTGAGAGTTCTGTAATGAATTTAAAAAATGGATATAATTGTTTAAGCACAGTAACCACTGATTCACCCCCCCTCTTAGTTGTCCAACAATTGGTATCAGAGCCAACCCCTTTTATATAAGGGTATATTCTAGAGCTTAAACATGTCAAGCCATGAAGTAACTTCAACCAATAAGGCCCCTCTGTTCAATGCAACAAACTTTGCCTTCTGGAAAGTTAGAATGAGAACCTACATAATGGCTTTCGGTGCAAATGTCTGGGATCTGGTATAGAATGGTTATGTAAAGCCATTTGTACTAGATAATAAGGATGACAAGCTAGAATTCATCTTCAACGCTAAGTCTATGAATGCTATTTTGAGTGGGCTTACAGAAGAAGAATTTGTAAAAGTTATGCACTTAGAAACTACCAAAGAAATGTGGGACAAACTCAGTAGCAGTTATGAAGTTAATGAAAAGGTAAAGGATGCCATGCTTCAAACCTACAGAGTACAGTTTGAACAATTGAATATGAAAGAGGATGAAACTATTGGAAAGAACTTTCTGAGAGTTGAAGAGCTGGTAAATGAAATGAAAGCACTTGGTGAAAAAATTGAGGAACCCTCTTTAGTTCAGAAAATTTTGAGATCTCTACCAGATAGGTTCAACCCGAAGGTCTCTGCTATATAATAATTTAATGATCTAAAAGACTTGGTGTTTGATCAACTTCTAGGAACATTGACTGCATATGAAATGAGAATAGTTAAAAACCCACCTCTAGAGAAGCATCATTTCAAGAACACAAGAATGAGGATTCTGAGCCTGATGAAATTGAAGAAAAATTTGTGAGAAGACTAAAGAAGGGATCAGACAAATACAAAGGTAAATTGCCTTTCAAATGTTTCAACTATGGTAAGGATAGGTCATTTTGCAAATAAATGTCCTCACAAAATAAAGGATCAGACATATGATGATGAGGAGAAGCACAAACACAAAAATTTATTTAAAGAGAATAATTTTAAGAAGAAAACTCTTTGTGTAAACAATGATGATGATCCTTCAAATGATGAAGACAATGACTCCTCTATTGAAGATAAATTAAATGACTTCATGCTTATGGACAAAGAGGATTATGACAATAAAATCACAGGAAGTGATGTTAATGAAGAAGAACCTATGGTTGATATGGAAGGAGAACTGATAAGTGCACTGGAAGAGATTGACAAACTCAGAATTAAGAAGAGAAAACAAAAACGACTCTTGATATAGTTCAAGAAAGCCAGTAAAGAACCTGATGAAGACTTTGTTCTACTAAAAGTGGAATTAGAAAAGAAAAATAAAATTGAAGACATTCTGAAACAACATTTATCAGAAAAGAAGGCAAGATGTGAAGCTCTGGAAAAGGAAGTAGTGAAAACTAGGAAAGAGTTGGAGAAGTTTCAAGCCTTGTATCATCAAAATCTATCAAGTATCAAAGCCTCAGAAGAATTGGACACCATTCTGAATCAGCAAATAAACCCAAAGCTGAAAATGGATCTGGGTTATGAAGAGGGATCAAGTAGTGATCAACCAAGAAACAAAGAACCCATCAAGTTTTTCAAATCTACCACTAGTGACAATAAAAAACCTCCAGAAACAAAAGAAGATAATCAGCTTCCCAGGAGGAGTAACGAAAGAGGTACCAAAACTAAAACTATAGATCAGAGAAATAATGTACTCTCTGTTCAAAGAAATCATCAGCATGGAAGAAATCGACCTTCTCAAAGAAGACAACCATTTTCCATGTACAAAGGATTTTTCTATGGATATTGTTATTTCTGTTCTAACTTTGGTCAAAAAGCTGTAAATTGTTCTTTAAGATTTAAATATGAGCAATCAAAATATTCAAGGAATAGATATCTTCTGCAACAAAGAATGAGACAACTAAGTAACAAACAATCACATAATATAAATAATGTGATGGTTGGAAAAAGGACACAGGTTAATCATAACAATCGTTATGATCCTTTATTCAATGAACCAGAATGTTACACTTTCCATAATTTTGGACATAAATATGCAGACTGTCGCTTAAGGAACTACGAGCCAAATTTGAACCCCTCTGCTGAAAATGTCAAGGTTTGGAAGATGAAAGAAAATGAAAAGTGTGGACTAGTGTTGTCAACCCAAAGACAGAAGAACCCCTGGTATATTGACAGTGGTTGCTCCAAACATATGATGGGAGACAAAGGTAAGTTTCAAGTGAAAGAAAATCAAGAAACATAACCTTTGGAAATGATGTTCCAGGTAAAATCAAGTGTAAAGGGATGGTGAGTCTAAGTAATGGAAAAGGAAAATCCCAGAATGTTCTTCTTGTAGATGGGCTGAAACATAACCTGCTCAGTGTAAGTCAAATGTGTGACAGAGGATGTGAAGTGGTGTTCACTTCCAAGGACTGCAAGATAAATTTTGTAAACTCAGGACAAGTCGTAGCTAAAGGCATAAGGACATAAAATAATGTATATGTGCTGAAAGAAGATAGAGAAGAGTGTCATCTAAGAAAACATGATGAGAGTTGGTTATGGCATAGGAGACTTCGACATCTAAACTTTGACCACTTAATCAAGATCAAAAATCTTGAGGCAGTAAAAGATCTTCCAAGAATATCAAAGCCACAAGATTCTATGTGTAAACCTTGCCAAGTAGGAAAGCTAACTAGGACACGATTTAAATCCAAGAGCTCTACTTCAACAAAGAAACCACTCCAACTAGTTCATATGGTTTTATGTGGACCATCAAGACAAGAAGGCACAGGGAAATAAAACTACTTTATGTTGATCATTGATGATTACTCCAAACTAACTTGGGTTGCCTTTCTCAAGGAAAAAACTGAAGCATTTGAGAAATTTAAAATATTTAAGGCTTTAACTAAGAATCAAATAGGCAAGAGGTTAAAGGCACTAAGATCAGATAGAGGAGGAAAATTTATGTCAACTGAGTTCAAGGAATTCTGTGATAAACATCGGATCAAGAGAGAATACCCAATCCCAAGAACTCCACAACAAAATGGAGTAGTTGAGAGGAAAAACAGAATAGTGCAACAAATGGCTAGGTCAGTGATGAATGAAAAGAACATTGGTCAAACCTACTGGGTAGAATAAATACACACAACAATACATGTTCTTAACAAAGACCACCTCAGACCACACACTGACAAGACACCCTATGAACTATGGTATGGGAGACCTGCTTCATTCAAACACTTCAAAGTCTATGGGAGTAAGTGTTAAATAGAGAATAATGATGAGAACCTTGGAAAGTATGATGACAGGGCTGATGAGGGCATATTCTTAGGGTATTATACAAATAGTAAAGGATACAGATGCTATAATAAGAGGCTGCATAGATTGGTTGACTGTATTGACATAAAAGTTGATGAAGGAATCCAAGTAAGAGAGGTGAACAATACTAAATCAACAACAAAGGATATTGATGAAGTTGAAGCTGAACAGGTCCAAGAATCAGAAAAAGAAGACTCTGAGCCAGATGAAGATGCAAATATTTAGACATACTCAAATCAGAAGACAACATCAAATTCCTCCTCCAGAATCACACAAAAGAATCATCCTGCAAGTCATATAATTGGGGAAAAAGGCAAAGGTGTACAAACCAGGAGAAAGATAATCAAAAACATAAAACAATCACATATAGCCTTCATATCCATGCTGGAACCCAATAATTTTAATGAAGCTAGCAAAGATGACCATTGGGTTCAAGCCATGTATGATGAACTTTACCATATTGAGAAAAAAATTACATGGGAGATGGTTCCTAGACCTAAAGGTAAAAATATCATTGGTTCCAAATGGATCTTTAAGAACAAAATGAATGAGAAGGGACAAGTTGTTAGGAACAAAGCAAGATTGGTATGTAAGGGCTATGCTCAAATAGAAGGACTGGATTTTGATGAAACATTTGTGCTAGTAGCAAGACTAGAAGCGATCAAAATATTTCTTGCCTATGCTTGTCATGAAAGGTTTAAAGTTTATCAAATGGATGTCAAGTCAGCATTTCTAAATGGAGATTTAAAAGAAGAAGTTTATATGGAACAAACAAAGGGTTTCGAACTGACAGATAATCCTGACCTAGTATGCAATCTGAAGAAAGCCTTATATGGGTTAAAACAAGCTCCTCATGCCTGGTATTACAGACTGGATAAGTATCTCCAAGACAAAGGGTTCAAGAGAGGAACAATTGACAACACTCTATATATTAAAACAAAGGGTAATGACTTACTCATCGTGTTGGTCTATGTAGATGACATAATATTCGGATGTAATAATGATTCATTCTTACAATGGTTTTCTTCTACCATGGAGTCTGAGTTTGAAATGTCTATGTTAGGGGAATTGTCATTTTTTCTTGGTCTACAAATTACTCAGAAGTCTGAAGGAATATTTATTTCTCAATAAAAATATCTAAGAGAAATGTTGAAAAGGTTTCAAATGGAAGATTCTAAATCTGTGGGCACACCTATGGTTACTGGATGCAAATTAAGAAAGGATGATGACTCACCTGATGTTGATGAAAGTTCATATAGGTCAATGATAGGCAGCCTATTGTATATCATAGTATCCCATCTAGACATCATGCATGTTGTTGGAATAGTAGGAAGGTATCAGGCAGCACCCAAACAGAGTCATTTTCTAGCTGTCAAAAGAATATTCAGATATTTGAAAGAAACAATGAACTATGGCCTATGGTATCCTAAGAATTAGAATTTTCAATTATTAGTATACTCAGATGTTGAATGGAATAACTGCATGGATGAAAGGAAAATCATGAGTGGAGATGCATTCTTCTTAGGAGATTCTCTAGTAGTGTGGTTGAGTAAAAAGAAAGGTTCCATTTCTTTATCAACTACAGAGGCAGAGTACATTGTTGTTGCTACTTGTTTCACTTAGGTATTATGGATGATTCAGACACTTGTATACTTGGAGGTAAAATATATTGCATTGATCCTAATTCATTGTGATAAAACTAGTGCCATAAGTGTGTCAAAGAATCCTGTGTTCCACTACAAAACCAAGCACATTCCCATAAAATACCATTTTTTGAGAGAGCAGGTCACCAATCAGATTGCTCAGGTTCATTACATTCCAACCATAGAATAAATTGCAGACGTCTTTACTAAAAACCTATCCAAGACACCATTTGAATATCTCCATTAGAAGCTGGGTGTCATTCCATATCACACCTAATAGAGTCCATCCTGTTAAGGGGAGTATGTGTTGGTTGCATATTTGATACCTTCGACGAAGTACTACAACAGCTCAGGGGGAGCATGTTTTTTTTGAAATTGATGTCAAAGGGGGAGAAAAGGAGTAGAGTGGTCCAGACTGGATACTATAGCTGGAGGTCCAAACAAATTAGCATAGCCGTTCATAATTTCCATCAATTCCAAAGGGGGTGATTGTTGCTAGGTTTACAGTTGGGAGTAAGATTGTCATTGATGGAAAGAACAGCAATGGAAAATAGGCTCGGAAGACATCGTAAGTCTAGACAGGAGGAGCGCACAAATGGAGGACAGATCTCGAGCGTTAGATCAGAGTGCCGGGTCCGACCGTCATTGGATCTAGAAGAACCTGCATGTTCTTTAAAGTGCAAGAAGAAGCGGGCTTAGAAAATCATGAAAGAAGGAGGACTGTTCATCTTCAGGAAGGACATGTGGTCACAGATCAACATTTCACTGACTGGAAGTTCAAAGGAAGGAGGTGTCCTAACCTCTTGAACTCGTGAAACGTGAAAGGACGAAATTATTTAAGCCGTCGGATCGAGGATAAATCTGGACCATCGATCCAAGAAGGACATATGGAGAAATCAAGATAAGATTAGGACCGTTGGTTCCATAGGAAACGTGGCGAAAGATCATCGTTTTTCTAATTGGAAAGTAAAAGGAATGAAGTGCTCTAACCTTCCAACTCACGAAACATGAAATCGTGATATGATATAAGCCATTGGATCAAGGAAGAATATGGGCCATCAGATCCAGGAGGTAGTTCATGAAAGACCATGTCAGAAACGACAGATGGCAGTCTACGTCAGCAAGGAAATGTGGCACAATCATACAAGGACAAGTGTCAAGTTAACTCAACATTTCAGGCCACTAGAAATCACAATTTCGAGTGACACATGGTAGCCACTCGGCTTATGACATGTCATTAAGTGACGAAAGAATGACGTTACTCCGAGAGTTTAGTTTTAGGATTTTTAGCATCAATACTCCCCCAAAGTCCTGAAAGCTGAAGTTTCGTGATGAAGGATAGTCTTCTGATCACCATGGATCATGGACCGCTGATTTGAAGAGCGAAGTGCTCAAATGACTAGCCAATGGTCATATCTCATGGTCACATCATCAAGAGATGGAGAGCAGAGCTAGATATTTGAATCTCCATTTCAGAGTTTGCGACATGGAGAGTCGAGATGACTCTTCACAGAATCCCTGAAACGCGAAATGCGAAATGCATTTTTGGACTTGGCCCCTGGTCACCGCCCGTGGTCACATGAGTGGAAGGAGCCAACACAACTAGGCTCCATTTCGGGTACCAGAAGTTGGAGGAGTCAAGGGACTCACACGAGAATTCTTGAAATGTGAAATGCGTT
>JASDQU010685638.1:0-39942 GCA_032191745.1 Picea mariana | reverse complement strand
TTAAATGAATATCGACAAGTTACAAGGAACAAAGCTAGATTGGTATGTAAAGGATATGCACATATTGGAGGAATCGACTTTGAAAAGATGTTTGCTCTAGTTGCCAAAATGGAAGGAATCCGGTTTCTTTTAGCCTATGCATGCTCCAAAAATGTTAAAGTATATCAGATGAACGTAAAATCAGCTTTTCTGAATGGGGAACTTGAAGAAGAAGTCTACATTGAACAACTAGAATGATTTCAGTTGTCAGAGAATGCAGATTATGTGTGTAAATTAAAGAAGGCCTTGTATAGTCTAAAACAGGCTACTAGAGCATGGTACTCTAGAATGGATAAGTAACTGTAGCAGGCAGGGTTCAGAAAAGGAAGTGCAGAGAGAAACCTCTACATCAAGGTAAGTGAAGGTAATATTTTATTTATTGAAGTTTATGTTGATAATATTATTTTTGGTAGTGATGATGACAGGTTAAGCCAAAAATTTGAAAAAGATATGCAGAATGAATTTGAAATGTCGTTACTTGGAGAAATATCCTTATTTTTGGGACTTCGGATACATCAAAGCAACCAAGGAATTTTTATTTCTCAAACCAAGTATATCAGAGAAATGCTAAAGAGGTTCGGAATGGAAGATTGCAAACCAGTTATCACTCCCATGCAAACTAGTTGCAAATTGAGAAAAGATGATGATTCGAAGTCTCATATCAGAGGCAATACAGGTCAATGATTGGCAGCCTACTATATGTGACAGCATCCAGACCAGATGTAATGCAAGCAGTTGGATAGGTGGCACGATTTCAAGCAGCACCAAAGGAGTCACATGTGTTAGCAATGAAGAAGATTTTTAGATATCTCAAAGGAACAGAAGCGTTTGGGTTATGGTATCCAAAAGGAAATGATCTATCACTTATTGCCTATACAGATGCAGATTGGGTAGGTTGTATTGATGACTGACGAAGAACCAGTGGAGCAGCGTTCTACTTGGGTGAGTGTTTAGTATCATGGAAAAGCAAGAAACAATCATCAATATCTTTATCTACAACCGAGGCAGAGTATATTGCAGCAGCATCATGTTGTACCCAAGTTCTTTGGATGAAACAAACTCTGGCAGATATACAAGTTGAGTATGATGAGCCCATTCCAATCTATTGTGATAGTACAAGCACCATCAGTATCTCGAAGAACCTGGTGATGCACTCCAAGATGAATCACATTCCAATAAAGTATCACTTTCTACAGGAGTAGGTTGCAGAAAAGAACATCAAAGTTGAGTATGTGGGCACAAAAGAACAAGTGGCAGACATCTTCACAAAACCACTTCCACGAGAATCATTTGAATATCTTCACCAGAGACTTGGAGTTATTTCTACTCCAAAATGAATGTTTTTTTAATGCTTATCTTATATGTCTTAGATTTACATGAGGAAGCACCATAAGAGGATAGTTCAGTCAGGGGGAGCAACCCCGGATGGAAATATACCTTTGCCATTTTTGACAAAGGGGGAGAGATTTATCATATGCAGAGGATAGAGGCATGGTTCCAGGGGGAGCATGAGTGATATGATTTTAGTATTGCATCAAAGTGTTGCCATCAATGCCAAAGGGGGAGATTGTTGATTAAGGATGGTTGTCATTGATGTCAACCCTTGAAGAAAGCCCCGTAGCACAAAGGTTGGGTAATGGATCCAAGATTGTTTGATGTAAATATGACTCATTATTTTATTTTCATAGTTTATAATAAGTATAAATGGATGAACTCCAAAGTGGTCCCCTTATGGTGAAATCCCTCACGAGAAGACGCTTTGCGGATTGAATTATCCTAGAAGTATGGTTAGAGAACCCGTGCTTATTTGTGGAATAATGTGATGAGCACTAGTGAATTTTTCATTGAAACTATCCTATATGGATAGTGATTTTCATTCCATTTTCGGTGGTATGTGGAACATCACATAACTCCTCACGGTTAGAGAGTTATGGACATGAGAAGTTAGAGAACCCAGGTTTGGGTAATGGACCCAAGTTTGTTTGATGGATAAAGGCATGAGTTTTTATATATTTTTAGGTAATACTATTCTATATGGATAGTAAATGCCATTCCATTTATGGTGGTATGTGGAACATCACATAACTCCTCACGGTTTGAGAGTTATGGCCTTACGAAGTTGGACGACCCTCATATGTCATCTAGAAGCCCCAAAAGGTCAAAATAGTCAAAGTGGTTTAAGAGATTTTAAAAGGTAAATAATAAAGTAAAATGATGAGTGTACTATAATTCAAAGTGAATACAAAATAAATTAATTCAATAATAAATTTAATAGAGAAATTAGAAGTGGGTTAACCCTAAAATAAGGAAAGTGGGCAAAGTGACCTAGAAGATGTTTTTAAGGAAGCTACTTGGAGAGTATAAACAAGAGGAAAGGCTCTCTCATTTACAACACACTTGAGCATATTGAATACCTATAGGTGTCTGAGGTAACCAAAGTATATCTAAGCAGAATTTCTGATGAAAGTGAAGAAAAGAAGGCTGGAATTCAAGGAAGGATAAATTCTTTTGGCTAGTCCTGAAACTAGTCAAAAACAGGTGTTTCGGGTAAAAAAGTCATAACTTATTCATAATCGATCCAAATTAAGTAAGACCAAATGTTTTTCTTAGAGTAAAGTCTTTAGTATGATTTTTAACAGTTTCAGATCAATTCAACAAATATTCCGTGTGGGGCACGCTCTACAAGGTCTCTCTCTAGAATAAGCCAGAATTCAGCAAGGTGTGCCATTTTTTCCATAACTCCTTTTATGAGAGGTTCCAAGTAGTGAAACCTGAAGGAATTGCATAAAACATACTGAAGAAAATTATGTATCATTTTCATATCTTTATTCATTACAGGTACAAATTTATGATTATTTCAATTTAGGGTTGTTGACTAATCCAAAACTAGTCTTGTGAGATTAAAGAAACGTTTGATGAATATGCTAGTCTCTTGTTGTTAAATTTAGGGAAGGCTTGAATGTATGTGATCATATACACCAAGTCTATTACAAAGTTACAAATCATTTTTGGATGATGAAATTGATGAGGGATTTTGGTTGATGTACAAGTTGGGTACATTGTTGAGACAAGTAGTTGATGAGTTGGCACATACATGAGGTGTATAGTTGATGATGTTGGTACATATTGATGAGTCATAGTTGAAGACTACTTTACACATGATTGGTACATGGTTGGTTGCACTTGTTTATGGTACAGGTTGATTACAAATTGTTTGGTACAGGTTGGTGCATGGTTGATGCACTTGTTTATGGTATAGGTTGATTACAGGTTGAGGTACAAGTTGATGCATGGTTTAGGTTTATTGGTACATGTTTAAAACGGTATATATCACAGTGATAACGTGAAAGTAGTTCCATCATTCTACTTCTACTTTAGGGAGATTGGACGGGGCAAGGACAGGTGGTTGTATCCACCTTCCGGTTGTAGCCGGATAACATAGGGGGTTGTAGCCTCCTTCTGGTTGTAGCTAGAGAATTGGGGAGTTGGAGCTTCCCTCAGGTTGTATTCTGATAAACTAGGGGATTGGTGCCTCCTTCTAGTTGCAGCTGGAAAACAAAGGAAGTTGGTGCTTCCAATGAATGTAATTCTTCAAGACATATAAGATAAAGTATTTCATGGTTTTCTCCCGATTTGGGTTTCCACGTAAAACACTGGTGTACTGTGTATGTGTGTGATTGTTCATTTCTTATTGCTCATTATTGGATAATAATTCTACACTGATATAACACTTGGATTATTTGAAGAAAAAGGATTATAATTACGCTATTATTGATTCACGCCCCCTCTTAGTAATCCAACATATACCACATTTTCTGAGAGAGAGTATCAGAGAGCAACCCACGAGAATTGGGATAGATCCATGGTGATAGTAACTAAATTACATATATAAAAGATAAATAAGAGAATGCGTGGAAGAAGAGGGGTTGTTTGTGTGGAAGTGTGGTGTATTCTTATTCCATTTCATACTTTATACTTTGATACAAGATAATAAGTTCTAATTTGAATTCTGGTTTACTAGGACACTAAAGACTAAAAGGAAGAGTTCTTACAAGGAGTCTAAAACAAAGAGCGCAAAACTGGAACCGATGTTATCGAAGTCTCTGTCTACACTCCTACGGAGACTCGGCCAATTACTGGCTTTGATGCTAAGTAAAAAAGGTATGTTGCCTTTATCCTTCACTGTAGATGTTATTCCTATTCCTAGAAAACTGTACCGCCTGAGCTTTGCGGTGGGAGATGCCTGGAACACCTATAAGGGGAATATGATTATGAAGGCCTTTGCTGGAAAGGATACCATCATGTTTCCCTTTGAATCCAAGGGAGCCAAAACTTTTAAAGTTGCAATGCTCGCATTGACTGCAATCTCCCCCAGGACCCGCTTTGAGTTACAATAAACCTTGGAAAAGTGGAGGCGAAACTAAACCGGAGGTGAACCATATTGAACCAAGCAGAACAACCTCGTCCATATGTACTCTCCAAAATGTAGGAGGTGACTTTGTAATGAACAACTTAGGCGATGTGTAGGTTCGGGTGAGAAGCTCCTACTGGTAGATCGAGTAGAATGCCAATATCGATCCAATAGTAATAATAAAAATTGATGGCCACGCATCAAGTGATAGAACAAGGATTACTAGGTTGAGTGCCCGGTTCTTAAAATTCCAGATTTAGAACCTATTCCAAAGATAATAACAGTTCCAATTGTTTTTCACCTGGTTTAATAAGTAATGTTTATAGGTGCAATTCCTTCACTCAGATACAGATTCAGTTCTAGGTCCTTAGTTATAGAGACATAGCTTGTTCCTATAGAGATAGTTTGAGCTCAAGTAGATCTAACTGAAAGGATACCTCTCCAATCCCAAGAGCATTCCCCAGGAATGTTCACTTGCCAAATAGATTTTCTCCTTAGATAGAGATTCATCATCTTTTTCAACTTCAATATGCAACATTGATATTAATTAGTAGCATATATTGTCATGAAGAGGAAATCATTGAGTATATCCCTAAGAATCGATCAAAGCACCATTGTTCAGTTACTCCTCATCAATGCTACACTCACAAGATACTTCACAGGCGGTGTTACAGGGAACAAAGCTCTATACCAACACCCCTACTATAAAGAGCAGTGCTAATATCTATCTTGCTCCAACCCTTCTCGCTCAAACAGGTGGAAAGTAATTTCGCACATGTCCAGTCTGTGCATGGAGGACAACGTGAGAAAATGAATTAGTTTGACAAGTCTAATTTATGCATGGAGCATGGCACCTTAATGTCATTTATGAGATTAGAATAAATACATGATTTCCTACTTTGTCTCATCACTAGGTGGAGGCAACGGTTTCGAACGACGTGGCGTAAGGTGAGTAACACGTGGGAATCTACCCGTAGTGATGGCTTGACATTTCATTCCAGTTGATGTGCTCACATGAGACTGACACCTTCATATGCTCGCGTTCAAAAGTGATTTTGGATGAGACCAAAACTCATGCATCCATGAAGAAGTTGCAAGATAATTTACTAAAGGTGGAGAGGAAGTTTAAGTAAGAAATAATTTTCACCATATCTAGAAATTCCAAGATCAAGGACTTGGAAAAAACGGTTATTGACATAGCCTCCAAGCCTCATGATTTTAATCAGGCCATGCAAATGCATAAAACTAAATACTTATAAGAAATGTACTTGAACTCGAAAATATCATCAAAATTATTCTATAATAAAAAAACATTACAAATTAAAGTAACTTATTTATAATTGAATAAACTAAAATTGCAAACAATGATAATCATTATCATTATGGAATATAACCATTGTAAATTTTAGCATGGGAAACTATTTTTTTTGGGCCCATAAATTCTAGCAAAATCTTTCAACACATATTTTGAAGACAAATCATACAAAAATCGGCTTTTAATTGCCAACTTAACACATAACACAACTCCACATTTTCCTTACATAATTTCCAGTAATATATTCTTATCTCCAATCATTTGGAAGCCGAAATGATTTTCAGACAAGTCCATCAGTCTGGAAAAAAGTTGACCCATATTTGTTATGTGGATATTTTAGTGTTATTTTCTTGTCACTCGTCTTTTTCAACAAGTTGAACACACTTTTTTTCTTTTTTGTTTAAACTACTCACATTCTTCAAAACCTGAGATAAGTGATGATAGTGTGTACTTTGACACTTATACTCTATAACTTCCCAAGCACGCTTGAGCGTCCAACCATCCAACCATTGAATTTGTTTTTGAATCAACTTTACCAATCACCACTTCCATGTCACTCAAAGTTGGGTGAGAAAAACCTACAAATAGCTTGTTTGACCCACCCCTTCCAGTTGCACAAGGTTGAGCCTACAAGAAGACCAGTCAGTTGGACCTACAACAACCACCATTCGTGGGCCCTCTTGGACTGACTACATCCAGACTCCACATGGAGAACAAACGAGCTTGGAAACCATCACTTGCAGGGGTACTACTTATTATTTACGTTTGATTTGCGTCGTCACCCATTATCGTCGCATGGAGTTAAAACTTCAACAAAATTTTGTTGTCAGGCACGATAGAGAGTTTCCTATACACAATAGACCCACATGAATCAAAACCTTCTCGGCAGGGACATGTTGCTCTACAACCTGCCTTGTTAATACAATATACAACTACTTTACTTTTAAAAAAGTAAATAAAATAACAAGCCAATTAATGTCTTCCATTTTGTATTGCCCTTGTACCAGAGTAACTTTGAGATAATAGTTCAAATACAAAAGAGATGGTTTGTACCATGTTGATTCCAAGGTTAGAGACAAGTGTTATATGGAAGTGGAATATACCAAATTAACTTATATGAATTATTTATAAACATCTAAAATATTATTAATTGTGGTTGTTTTATGAGTTAAATATAGTTTATGGAATACACAAACATAAAATTGCCCAAATTTATGTGAATGGTTTTGTAAGATGTATGCACATTTTTTTGAAAGGAAATGTGTGGCATGATAATGTAATTTTTAAACCTATGAAGTAAATAAATGCATACATATTCTTAAAATAAACATAAATTAATCAATGGCTCATACACATAATAGATAGAGATTTATGCTGGAAACCCTTAACCGAGAGAAAACCATCCTTCCTTGGTGTTGTGCCTCTCAACTATACATTGTATCAATTTAACCATTCACTATACAATATATACAATATTTTAGGTATTCCACAACTACCAAAACCTTAATCCCTTAATCCAGGATTAATTTAGAAAACCGCTAAAAATAGCGAAAAATACTAAAATAGAAAAACCTGCCAAAAACTAATTTTGGGGCACTGCCTCAAACTCCATCGGCTCTGGGATAATGCTTCACATATCTAGGGGGTCCAATCCTGGTCCCCCTTTGGGCAGTTCTCGATGCACATGTACACTGTCACTTGGCATGGATCGTCAGATTTCATCAAATATGACGCACCCCCACACACACATGCAAATAATATAACACCTACCCAACATTCTCCCACTTGTTGTTTTATTTTCATACATGGGGTCACGTGATTACATAGTAAATAATCTAGGGTATTAATTCCCTTTGTTTCTCTACACTAGGAGAACTTCTCAGTGCTCACAGACTTTGTCAATGAATCTGCAACAGTATTCAAAGTGTCAACCTTCTCCAACAACACCTTCTTGTCTTCAACCATGTCTCTCACAAAGTGATATTGGAAATCAATATGCTTTGTCTTTGAATGATAAGTTGGGTTCTTAGCTAAGAATATTGCACTCTAATTGTCGCAATCTAATCTTATTGTTATTGTACCAACCCAATACCTGAACACAATCTCTATAACCATACCGCTTCCTTTCATGCATGAGTGGTTGCCATGTATTCAAATTATGTAGTTTAGAGTGCTAATACAACCTATATTTTTCTCATCCAACTAATTGCTCCTCAAAATAGGTTAAAAACATACCCACTTGTAGATATTTTGCGATCCATATCTCCAACCTAGTCTGCTTCAATAAACCCTTGTATGTCCAATGCTTTGTCCAAACTTGGTCTTCCTTGGTAGCACAATTGATAACTAGAAGTGCCATGCAGATACCTAAAAACCCTCTTTATTGTTTTCCAATGCTCCTTCCCCAATTTTGACATATACTTGCTCGAAACTCCCACTGCATGTGTAATGTGGTCTATTACAGACCATTCAATACATCAAGCTACCAACTGCACTAGCATATGGAACATGGGACATGTCCTCTTCCTCTTCATGTGTCTTGGGACACTGATCTACAAATAACTTTACACCTACAATAATAGGAACCTTTACCGATTTATTTTCCTTCATATTAAACCTCGGTAATATCGTCTCAACATATTTTCTTTGATTCAACCATAGTTTCATGTTTTTACGATCTCTTTTAATCTCCATTCCTAGAATGAAGTTAGCATCATTGAGATCCTTCATGTCAAATTTGGAGGATAGTTGTGATTTCACATCCTTGATAACATCCATGTTATTTCCTACCATCAACATGTTATCGACATACAACACTACATAAATGAAGTGATTACCAACCTTACAACACTATAGACCAACTCGTTCTTTCCCTTCATTGCAAATCCTTCTAGTTGCTTCATGTAGATTTCTTCTTCCAGATCCCCATGTAGGATTGTTCTCTTCACATCCATATGTTCTACTTCAAAATCAAAATAAACAACAACATATAAAATAAATCTAGTAGAATTTAACTTGGCAAAAAGAGAAAACATTTCACAAAAGTCAATTCCCTCTACCTAGGAATAACCTTTTTCTACCAACTAAGATTTGTATTTCTCTACTTTTCCTTTGCATTCATTTTTTCCTTAAACACTCATTTTTTTCCAATGGCCTTCCTTTCAATTCGAAACTCAACTAGATCTTGTGCCTCGTTATTATCCAAGGCATCCATCTCTTCAACCATGGCATTCTTCCAGAGTTTACTATCCTATGAATTCACTCATTCCCTAACAGTTATGGGATCATCATCAGTAAATAGATAAAGAAAAATTAGCATGCAAATTAGGTGGACTATAGATTTATGGTTTCCTTCTTTCCCTCATTGATCTCCTCAATACTGGAGTATGAGGTTCTTCTTATTTTGATTCATCTTCTTTCGTTGATTCAGATTGTGCATCATCCAAATCAAACTCTATTTTCTTATATTCTTCTTGCCTTGGTAGGAATTCTTGTTTGGGAACATCTTTAACCTCTCTAAAAACAACATCCCGACTGTAAACAATCTTCTTAGTTTTTGGGTTCCAAAGATTATAACCTTTCATAACATTTTTATAACCATAACCAATAAAGATATACTTTTCATCTTTATTATTCAGCTCACTCATATTTTCCTTTGGCACATGTACATAAGCATCGCAACCAAACAATTTGATATGTTCAAGAGAGGGTTTCTTACCAATACATACCTCATGCAAATTTTTGTCCACTAGCGCTAATGAGGGTGATATATTTACCAGGAAACATGTAGTACCCACTACCTCTACCTAGAATTCCCATCCTAACCTAACATCAATGAGCATGCTCCTTGATTTTCCATCAACAACGTGTTCATCCTTTCTACAACCCCATTTTTTTTCGATGTGTATGGATTAGTATTCTTCCTTGCTATACCACACTTCTTACAAAACTCTTTAAATTCATTCCCACATAATTCTCCACCATTATCTATCCTTAACACTTTTATTTTCTTCTCTGTCTAATTTTCTACCATATCCTTAAAATATTTGAATTTATCAAATACCTCGGATTTATTCCTAAGAAAGTAAATCCATGTGTTCCTTGAGAAATCATCTATCAATGAAACATAATACATAGATTTACCTAGTGATGGAACAATCACATGTCCAAATACATCACTGTGTATCAACTCTAAGATCCCCTTTTATCTTGTAGCACTAGATTAGAATCTTACTCGATTTTGTTTACCATATATGCAATGTTCATTGATATCAAAATCCAAGGTGTAATTAGACATACCTTCAACCATACCTTTACCATGTAGTGTTTGAAGGCCCTTTTATCCATTATGTCCTAGTATTTGATGCCACAACATGCTCTTCTTTCCAGAGGCAGTATGGATCATATATTCTTTATTTATGTACTCACGGACAATAGAAATGTTATACCCATCAATATAATTTCTTCCCAATAAATTGTATAGAGTTCCACATTGAACTCCCCTCATCAACATTGTTGCTCTGCATACCATATTGCAAGTTCCCTTTCCCAATAAATTATCCACACCTGCATTATTCAAATTAATTATAGATATTAGGCTTCTATCTAGATATGGAATTTGCAAAACCCCAAGGAGAGTTCTAATTCTTCCATATTTTAGCAACAACTTAACCCTTCCATGTCCCATGATTTTGGCTGTCGAGTCATCTCCTAGGAAGACATCACCACCATCATACTTTTCATATTCATTGAACCACTCACTGTGAGGAGTCATATGAAATGATGCACCTGATTTGATCAACCATACATCATGATTTGCATGTGTACCTATAGATTCTAAGTAAACATCGCCTCCTTCTTGTATGGAAGTTTTCACCTCAGTGGAAGAGGCATCATCATATCCCTCTTCATTATCAACTTTCTTAGACCCGCATTATTTCTTATAATGTCTAGCTTTACCACATTTCCATCATTTCCTCAAATATTTNGCTACAACCAAATTATTCTAGGATTGTGGCAAAGAACATAACAAATTAATACACTTATCGAATTTTGCAAGCGTAATATTAACAGAGACAAGTTGGCGTACCATAGTATTGAAGGTATTTATATGCTCTGTCACAGAATCTCAATCTTCCATCCTAATATGATATGAGTTATTTTGAAGAAACAACTTGTTTACTAGGGACCTTGACTGATACCAATTCCCCAACTTTTCCCATGGTTCCTTGGTTGTAGATTCTCCCAACACATTCAGAAACAATGAATTCTCTAGGCAGATTCTAATCGTTCTATCCATCTTCCCCCAGTATTTTTTTGACATACCAGTAGATTGAGTACTAGTAGTTTGTGTACCAGTAGATTGTGTACCAATAGATTGTGTACTAGTAGGTTGTGTACCAATAGGTTGTGTACTAGAATCCACAATGATCCATTTTTTTTTGTATACAAAAAGGTCCTCCATCTTGAGCTTCCATAGCTCAATGTTTTGACCATTTAACTTCTCAATATCGATTCTAGAACTACTCTCCATTCTCTTTCAACACATGAATCACCACTGCAAATCTCCCACTGAACCCAAGTTTATCATAGACCCAAGATAAAATTCATCTATCAATACCGAGCCAAACCCTCAGCAACAAAGGCGTCCCCCTAAAGACAAAAACGTGTTCGGATACAACTTATAAGTTTTAAACCTATGAAGTAAAGAAATGCATACAAATTCTTGAGAAAAATAGAAATTAATCAATATCTCATACACATAGTACACAGATATATACACTGGAAACCCTTAACCGGGAGAAAACCAACCTTCCTTGGTGTCACACCTCTCAACTCTACATTGTATTAATTTCACCATTTGCAATACAATATATACAATATTTTAGGTATTCTGTGGCTACCAAAACCATAATCCCTTAATCTAGGATTAATTTAGAAAATCGCTAAATAGAGAAAAACACTAATATAGCAAAAACCGCCAAAAACAATTTTGTGGCGCTACCCTAAACCTCGTTGACTCAAGGCTAACACTTCGTGTAGCCAGGGGGGGAATCCTGCCCCCCTTCGGGTAGTGCCCATCGCACATGTACACCACTATTAGGGAGGGATCTTCAGACACAATTGTCAAATCTAGCGCACCCCCCACACACATGAAACAAATATAACACCTACCCAATAGATAAATCAATACTAGATTCGATACACATCGTTTATTTTTGTTGACACATTCATTTATCATAAATTGGTAGGATTTGGATTTGTATAATCATTCTGGAGTTAAACTGTGTAGAGTGATTTGAAACATCCAATGTTTCGAGTGGACACTCCACCCATCATTAGGGACACGGTAAGTTGAATGATTAGAAAAAAGTATGTTGAAGGGTAGAATTTAAAGGGTTAAAGGACACGAGGAAGCCGTTGGAACCAAAATATAGCTGTTGAAAAGGGAACGTTGTGAGATTGGAAAAATAATAAATATAATGATAATATGGGTTAATAATAAATTAGAAAATAAAAAATATTGTGACGTATGAGTAAAAAATAAATTAGATTAAATTAAATTAATAAAATGACATGGGTAAAAATAGATTATCAATTAAAATAAATTAAATTAAATTAAGAAGAGATGAATAATAATTAATTAAAGGGAAGGGGAGAGGGACAAGAAAGAAATGTGGAGAAAAGTATCAAAGATGATTCATGAGATAAGGCATGCCTTGGCCATTGATCTTTATTTTTAATCATAATTATTTTTCCTCCTTTTCTTTCTCATTTAACTCTCGTTTTTTAGTTTGATTTTTCCTTAATGATCTTTATTTTTAATCAATAATTATTTTTCCTCCTTTTCTTTCTCATTTAACCCTCGATTTTTCCTTACTAAAATGATCTTTATCACTGCTTTTAATTTTCGATTAATGGTTATTTTGTTTTGTTCATGTCTTATCTCATGAATCCTCTTCAAAACGTTTCTTCACATTTCTTTATTCTCTCCCCTCCTCTTTAATTAATTATTATTTATCTCTTCTTAATTTAATTTAATTGATAATCTATTTTTACCTATATCATTTTATTAATTTAATTTAATTTACTTTATTATTTACTCATATATCACAATATTTATTATTTTCTAATTTATTATTAACTCATATATCACTATATTTGTTATTTTTTCAATCTCACAACATTTCTTTTTCAATGACTATATTTTTGTTTGAACGACTTTCTCATTTTTTTAACCTTTTAAATTTTACTCTTCAACATATTCTTTTCTAATCATTCAACTTACCTTGTCCCTAATAATGGATGGAGTATCCACTAGAAATGTTGGATGTTGAAAAACACTCTACACAGTTTAACTCCAGAATGATTATACAACAACTATAATAAACTATGAAAACATATTCATCGAGATTTAGCTCTATTTAATGGTGTTTGTATATGATTAGAGTATAAATATATGGTGCTTTTCTTAATACAAAAGTATAAAACATTTAAATATTTTCTTGAATTTAAATAACTATGAGAGAAATAATGTGATATAAATTGTGTTGAGAATTCAATTAAAGATAACATTAACATGGAAAAAGAAATGCATAATACAATTACAACATTTTTTTATTAATGAAATATTGGTGGAAAACATAGTATAAGTGTAATGGTTAAAATGGTGGTAGATATGCATGAGAAGATGTGTAATCTATGTTCATTCATAAAAAAATATGATAAAAAGTTGCTAAAATTAGATTTTATAAGGATGCCAAAATAACCCTAAAATGTAGGAACCTTGGCCCTAACATGAAGTTAGGGTCAGGAGTGCACGTTGGAGTGGACGAAGCTAAGTTGCTAAAAAAATGGGGGTCTTATCAAGACCATCAATTTTCTCTTGTTTATTTGTTTTATTTTTGCTTTAGATCAATGTAATAATGATTTTCACTTTGAATCAGAATCTTTGATAATGAGTACGAGAACCATAAAAATGCATGGAGAGTTGATGACCTTAAAACTACTAGTATCATGGTAGTATTTGAGATGGCCACATGGATGAAGCGGAATCGAATAATCATCACCTTAAATATTAAAATATTAAATAACATTGGTGAATGTGAATCAATGGATTTGAGAACTACTGCAAATCATTCAATTGTTTTAGTGGTTAGTATGTAGTTTGAATGGATAATACATTAGATTAATTTGAATAGTGCTTTCTTAAATGAGTGGATAAAAGAAGAAGAATTTTATAATATAGTATCTACTATTTCTAAAAGAGAGAATCTTGTGTAAACTCTCATGAAATGCATTATATAGGACAAAACATGAACTAAGAGCATGGATTTTAGCACGAATTTCAAAATCCATTGATTAATGCATTATATAGGACAAAACATGAACTAAGAGGATGGATTTCAAAATCCATTGATTAATGCATCAAATAAATTGGATTATTTAAACATAGATATGACCCAAGTCTATATGGAGGGAGACCATTAAAAGTGGCGATGTAATGTATTTTTTATAATACATAATAAGTTTATGAATTGAGTCTTACAAGTAGCAACAATCTTGAAATTGGACTCTTTAAACATAGACATGACCCAAATCTATATGGAGGGAGACCATTAAAAGTTGTGATGTATTTTTTATAATAAATAATAAGTTTCTGAATTGAGTCTTACAAGTAGCAACAAACTTGAAATTGTATGTTTAAAGGAATATTTATTAGGGACATTTGAAATGGACGCCTTTTGGTGTTAAAGTGATATTATGGATATAATTATATCGTAGATCCAAATGAATTTTTATGTTTGATACTAAGTATAATGACAAGGACTTACTTAAGATATTTTACAAAAGATTAAGTTTATCAAAGATGAAATAGATAATTTTATTAGTATGATTGTATATAGATAATTAGTGTGAAGTTATATTTATTTGATGCTAAACTAATGGACATTAGTTTTGTTGGTGTTTATATGGAAAAGACAAATAAATTAGTCACTAGAAAGTTTAGATTGATGTCTATTAAGAAACGTATCAAAAAATTTACTTTTAAGTTTTAATAAATAAACACAAGTGTGTTTGGAGAATCATTGATCAAAGCTAAAAAAAAAATTGAACCCAAAGAAATAAGGAAAAGGAAGAAAAACACACAAATAACTATGAACAAGCTACAAGGGGGTCAAGGCATGCCAAGAGACATGTTTGTCAAAATTGTTCCATTGATGTTTGCTAAGAACACATCCAACACAAACACCATCTCCGTAAGAAATGAGAGGAAGATCAGTCACCATATTTTTATTGCATAATTGTTGCAATGAACGATAGTTTAGATGAACAAAATGCTCATGCCAAATTTTGCTCAAGTCATCACTATCAACAATAAAAAATGATGGAAAATATGATGACCCAAAGTTGTCAAATGTGTACAACCTGGTAATATCATCATCAATCCCATTGGCTAGGACATGATTAGGATCTTTAAATCCTTGATTACAACTTGGTGAGGTGAAAACTCTACTATTTTACTTTCACATGAATAAGTGATTTGATTATCTAATAGAAATTTGTAGGAAATAATTGGAACACATAATACATCATTGAAATGATCATTATCTACTTGAACTATTCTAGACCCTACAAGACTAAGAGATATATCATCACCAACGAATATTTGTTTCGTGTTACATTTATTAATAGAAAGAAAAATGGCTTTATCCTTAGAGATATGATAAGATGTTTCATATTCAATATGCCACTCATCAAAAGAAGAAGTAGATGTTGAATTGGAGGAGAAAATAGAAGCAAAAAGTGCATGTCCATGAGAACAAGAGTTAGAAGAAGAAGAATCAAGATTGATGTTGTAATTCTTTTGTAATATCCCAAGCCTGAGCCCCAGCTATAATCATAAATTGTAACATGTTCTGTAAGCTGGTGAGCCAAGTGTTATAAGCTAGGAAGCTTATGTGCTTATTAGGCCGGAGAGCCTAGATGTTAAAGGCAAGGAGCTTGTTTTGTACATATAAATATTCATATTATTAATATAAACAAAACATCACTGCGTGTAGACCGATCATGAAGAAAGAGTATGGGGGACTAAGCTCCACTAGGTCGGGCAAGGGAGGAGGCTAGGAAATTGTGGGGAAAAGGGCTAATCTTAAGAGCTTAAACCCAAGAGAATAATATATAATTATTATTCTAAAGGTTGTAAAGAGGATATTAATTTATCCTAAGTTCCTTTGGGGAGAGGAACAAGTTCCAAGTGGAGAGGAACATGCGCCTAGAGAGCCAAGTGTCATCCAAGATGCATGCAGATTTATGGGGGCGTTCTCACCATTCTCACCATTCTCTCCCTTTTTTCCATGGGTTGCCCCATTCACTCATGCATTGAGCAAGCACGCAGTTAGTCATTTCCTCCATTGTTGAATTCCTCAACCACCCTAAACCTCTGATACAATCTCGAATTAATACCCTTGCGACACCTGTACCCTGCGGGTTTCTTGCATATTGCTCTATCATTACCGTCCCTCACATCCAATTGTTATTGTTTCCATCACCATGCCCGTGTGTTGAGGAGTGGGAGTGAAGAAGTGGGTTTTCAGGCCCGTGGATAGAAGAAGCAGGTTGTCAGGCCTGTGAGAAACTCTCTCCAGGTGAGAGAATGTGTTGAGGAAGTGAGTTCTCCTAAAAGGAGTCCAGTAGTAGATACAGAGCTCTGATAATTCCTTATCCGACTTGATGTTGAAGCCCCCAAAAGGGAGGTGAAGTAGTCAACGGACTGTGGGATAGTGAAGGTGATCCAGATTATTTTCAACACAAAATGAGAGCAGAGATATAATAAAGAAATGAAAAGAGATATCGCAGATATTCAATAATATAACAGAAATGTATCAGAGATGCAACCATAAACACAGATATACAGTAATACATAATTTCTATTAATGAAAGAAATGTACAGAGACTTTAAAAATACAGAATGAAAGACTTGCTAAAATGGTGGCAGCTTATCTCTGAGAAGAGATGTGACGGCTACTCACATTCGCAAGAAGATGATTACAATGAGGCTCTGAAGGCCTTTTTACAATAAACAGGAATGCCAAAAACCCTAGACATCCAAAAACCTAACCCTAGGAGATGAAGCGCCAAAATTCATGTGGGCCCTGTTTGGGTAAGTTAGTACATCAACTTCTCGGGGTCGTAACTTTTGCATACGATCTTTGTTTTAAGCGTATGATAGTTCGTTGGAAAGGTATCATCGAGGAGATTCATTTTGGGGGCTCAATCATGCCTTTGGCTATCATTGAGAACCTCTATCTTGAAAATCCTTCATTTAGGCCCTCAAAATGGCCCCGGAAGTTAAAACCTACTAAAAATAGTAAATTGCCAAAATTGCCAGAAAATTGTTTTGAGCCAGTCGGAAAAGGTGGGTGGCCATCGATATCCACCTGGATCAGAAGGTGTATACTCATGGGGTGGGACAGGCATGTGGAGAATGAGATTCTGTGAGTTGTGGGTGTAAGTGGCTCCTTGGAGGAAATCCTTCATGTTTTATTGTGCAACTTTCTGTTGTCCCTACCTAACCTAGGAATCCCTTTACCTGGGTGGAGTTTAGTCCCAACACGGGGGTGAATCACTGTTGAGAGTGATGAACAACGTGGTCTATGGCTGGGAGGTTCATGGAAGGTCACACACAGTTGGTGTACTTCAATTAAAACATAAGTACCAATCCTTTGCTCATTTACATGATGTGTATTTGTACATGTTATATTGATGAATATTGTTTGTATATGTTGTATGTATAGGCTTACCATTATTCTGCATTAATTTGTGTATTAGTAGAATATGTTGTTTGTTTATGTTTATATATATATATATGCAAATGATAATTGTTATCTCCATGAAGTAGCATCATCGGCTTGTTTGTGACCAAGGATGTTACAAAATGATATCAGAGAAAAAAGATGTTTACTCAATGACGTTGCCCGACTTGTTGGTGGTCGTGGACGTTACAAAATGGTATCAGAGCCATGGTTTAAACACTGAGCCTGGATGGGCCAAATAGGTGGTTAATGAAGCAAAGGTTTCAGAGTGAATTTTTGTTGAGAGGGACAAAATTCAAAGTTCAAAGTGTTCTTGAGTGTCAAGAAGGCACCGTTTGAACACTTGGACTTTGTTTAGAAGCTCAGGAAGTATAGTGGTTCAAGAAAACCTATAGAGGAAGGATACCACTACAACCATGGCATTGGGCCACAAAGTTTATAGTTTGGAACATAAGATCTGTTCGAGAGAAGGAGGATCCTTCACAACCGTCAAATCAGGGAAAAGGAGCATGGTGGTTAAGCACCGAATTCCTTCCGGACTTCGTCTCTCCGACTGTTTGAAGTTACTTGTCGTAAAAGGGAGAAAAAGCATCAAATCTATGAAGTTCCGGAGGGGATCTACATCATAGATCCGTGGAAAAGTGTTTGACCATTTGATCGGTCAAAGATGGATCAGATCCGTTAGATTGAGTCAAGATAAAGAGGTAAGGCACAACGGTGAAGAACAAATCTCAGCCATCAGATCTTCATGCAAGTGATTATGAGTCGTAGATCTCACAAAAGTTCATAATTTCGACACTTCGGGATAAATGTAGTGTGCTAGAGTGAAAAATCTTGAAGTCCCTAATTCCAGAGTTGTTTCATA
This sequence comes from Picea mariana, assembly GCA_032191745.1. Classification (NCBI taxonomy): domain Eukaryota; kingdom Viridiplantae; phylum Streptophyta; class Pinopsida; order Pinales; family Pinaceae; genus Picea; species Picea mariana. The sequence goes on along the minus strand of JASDQU010685638.1, from coordinate 21,496 downwards.
CCGTTCATTAAAGGAGGCATGTGTCGGCAGATCAACATATTCAAGAGTTCGACATTCGCGAGAATTGAAGTGTGCTAGTGAGAAATCTTTCAAAGTCTCGAAGCCCAAAGGCCATAAGTGATGTGGCTTGCTGACGTCGCCTGGGATGACATGGAAACATGGGATATGTGCCACGTGTCAATGAGTCAAGAACCTTTGGAATATTGAAATGCCAATTAGAACGTGACATGTGTCACCCTTCTAATTGGGCCACGTGTCTGCTTCTAGTATTCCACCATGTGGCACTCTTCTTGAGCATGGTTAGTGGGGCCCTTGATGGTCATAGTGGGTGTGTGGTGCTAGATCGTGAAGTCCAAAGACTTGGCACTCTAGAGGAACTTGGTCAACAAGTGTTTAAGTATGAATACTCCCAAAGGCTTGAAGGTTGGAGTCTACCTCAATCGTTGATCACGGAGGACATGCGGCAGCGGATGAGGTAGTCCGAAGACTTGACACTTCAAAAGAATTGAGAGTATGGACAGTTCAAACCTCTCAAAGTCAAATTCTCGTAGTTGATTGTGGTCATTGGTTAACAAGAAGGTGCAAAACGTTGATGTGTTGTTTGTGAATTCATTGGTCCGGCACTTCAGTGGATCTATGCAGCGGTACTTCGAAAACTCACGAAGTTGAAGCTCCGTGGTAAATCTCATCCATCATTTGTTGAGGAGCCATGGACCGTAGATCCACCCCACTCCGTGTGTTCTCCAATTCGACATTCAAAATAAATGAGAGAAGAAGATGTGAAGTTCTCCAAAAACAGAAGTTTCTAAGCGTCGAAGTTTCGGATAAGAGCCTATCAACTTAGTGCTTAGTCACATCTTGTAGTCACATGATTCGAGGACCAAAGAAAAATGGGGCTAGCATCCAGATTCTTGTTTTAAGAACATAAAAAATCTTAGAGAAGGATTCGTGAGGATTCTTGATTGAGCAGACCGCATCAAAAGAAGTAATAAAAGTTTGTGCAGAGGAGGCAGAACTAGTGTTACTGAAAACCCTCTAAGCTCTGCCAGGTGTACATAGAGCCAGTGTAAGGACTACACAGAGTTCTAGGAGGGTGAAATAATACTTTGAGGGAGCGAAGTGTTGATACCCTTTGGAAGTCATAGCAATTTCAAAGCTCAGGAGCGATAGCGCAAGTGTGCGCAGACGAACTTGCTTCAAGTTTAGGATAGTGTTTTCTCATATGCACAGTCAAGATCCAATCAGTTGGACTCACAGATGAGTCAAAAGGCACAACCTTTGAATATTTTCAAATTTCCTTCATCGGAAGGAATTAACAAAGCTCAGGAGGGAGGAGATCTACTACAACCGTCAGATTGGCTGTAAGATTTCATCTAGACCGTCAAACATCTACGTCCAAACAAGGAGGAGCACGTAGAGGAGGAAGACAGATCCCAGTCGTTGGATCTGAGCATGAAGGATAGAGAGTCTTCAGATCTAGGTAAGTTGCATGAAGGTTAATTCTCGAATTCCTTCGGACTTCTTGAAATTCAGAGATTTAGATCTCGAGTGCACTAGAGAGAAAAATCGTCGAAGCTCCGAAGGTCGAAGTAGATCCTGGTCATTGGTGCCCGAAAATACTTGTCAACATATCGTCAAATCTAGATTAGTAGCACTCTGGGAGATTTCAATCGAGGAGTGTGAAAAACTCTTGAAGGCTCGAAGCACAGAAGTAAATCCTGGTCCTTAGTGTAGGAGGACACATGATAGTTGATCGTTAACTCTGGAGGATTTGAAGTGTGGTACTTTGAAAATCCCTGAAGCTAGGAGTAGCGAAGAATATCTTAGTCATCCATCTTTTTGAGACATGTGGTGGAAGATCCTACATTTTAGAGGAAGCTAGTGCAAAAGGGTGGACAACTTCCGAAGTTGTTGGTAGTCAAAGCAAATATGGTCCATTAATTCTGTGGGGACATGTGTCACCTGATACTGCACTTTTGAGCAACAACGCTCCATAAGAAGATGGATTTGGGTGTAAAAGTGTCATCATATCCTTCACTTTGAAGGATAGCCACTTTGGAGGAAAGTGGGGTCACGTGGGTTGAGAACTCATGAAGTTCGAAGCGTTGGATTTCATCGTGACCGTTGACAGTTGTGGATAGATGTCAGAAGATCTGACACTCTGGAGAGTTGTCACTCTGAAGGTTTGTGGAATTGAAGACTTTGGAAATCTTGAAGCACAGAGTCCTGAATCTATTTGTGGTCGTCATTGATTTGTATAGAGAGCGGGGACCATTGATCCCTCTCACGTCAGTTGCAAACTTCGCGAGTTCCAATTTCTGAATATTAACATTGTGGTGAGTTGAAAACACCTGAAGCCCGAAACTATGAAGCGTGGATTAAGCGCTTGTTGGTTTGGTGCTGGTCATATCCGCGGTCATATGCTATCACCACCGAAGGAAAAGGGATAGGGCCTAAAAACTGAATTTGGAAGCACGGTAAGCTTAGAGAAGTGCCCGAAAGGTTAGGTGAGTTCGGACCTGCACCAGGTGGAGTGAGAAGTCCTGAAATTCCTTGGGTATCATCGGATTGTCCCCTAACTTGGCGCAGGTTCCCTTAAAGAATTTTGTGGGTTTTGAAAAGATTATCGTTCACTATTTCGAGCGCAAGGAATGAAACAAAAGCCTCTGGATAAAGTTTTGGGGCTTAGCAGGAGCCTGAGAGCCAATTCGACTCCATCAATTTGATCGATCCTAGGCCGTGAGGTCACAAAGCCCATGAGGAAGAGGATGTTGGCATAAAAAGTGTACCAAGGACCTATGCAGCTTGGACAACAAGCAAGCATAGTTTCAATCACACATGATTGAAGTAGAAGGTGTGATCAATAACCATGCATTTACTATTTTTAGTTGATTGAAGAGCTAGTCATAGCTATATAGATTCCCATGTAGTGGAAAGATTTAAATTTCCAAAAAGAAATCATGGGAAATATTGGCTGGTACAGTTGGCTACAGGAGTTAAGAGAAAAGTAATTGAGTTGGTTAAGTCAGGTCCAGTGGGCATGATTGGGCAGAGCACCAAGGCAGATTGGAACATCTTGCCTTTGGGTTCATATGACTATTAAATCGGTATGGATTGGTTGGACCAACACCATAATTTATTAGAATCACATCACAAGGCATTCCCTTTTCTGGATAAAGAAGGAATATGAGAACAGTCCAAGGAATTCCCGGGATTGTAGCTATCATATAAATTTCAGCAATGCAACTGAAGAAATGTCTCAAAAAAAAAAAAAGATGGATGTCAAATAATTCAATGCAGCTAGCAAAGGAGGCATATGTGCATCCTTACACTATGAATAGATATTGGCTATGAAAGTCAAGTTTGAGACTAGTAGTCAAAGAGAAGAGAAGGTAGAAGAAACCTCAAGTACTAAGGCAGCCAGTCAAAAAAAGGTTGAAGTAGTTCATCTCAAAAGAGTAAATGGATGTTGAAGGGTATAGTCTATAAAAAAACTTGTTTGGGAATTTTAATTCATCCAAGTATGAGTTGGGATAGTTGGATCCAGGAAATTAATGAAAGTTGAAGGTTAATATCAGCTTAGAATGTGATTGGAAATGTGAAGGCAACCAAGAGTGATTGGCTAGAAAGTGCTCAGGTCAAAACTAATCATGTACAGTGACTACAATGAGAGCACAAGAAGATTCAAGAATCTAGGAAGAATTGAAAACTTCTAGGATCAACAAGGAAAAATTGTACATGGAGAAGGAAGTTGCTGCAATTTCTGTGGTATGTTATGGCTTGTTGGGACAGCCAAAGGAAAGAATTCTTTCATGTTGCAAGTGTTTTTGATGATGTTGTTGCATGAGGAAGGAAACAACAAAAAGTTGAAGTGTTGGTTATAAGTTTGATAAAAGAATCATAAAAGCTTCTACTATCATCAACTAATCAGGTAACATCAAATTCATTCAATGGAAGCTATGCACATAAGTATTCCTCTTTTGAAATTATGTTGCATAACTTCCAAAGGGAAATTCAAGTAAGAATTTCTCTGATAAAATTTTATAATACACAATATGGTATTATTTAAATGCATTAACATGAATAAGATGCCATTAGAGGTGGTAAAGGCTAGATGCTTGTTATAGTTATCAAAGCTTTTATCTTTTGAATGCACACACTGACATAGTAGAATGTCATGTTAATTTGGTTATGGGGTGATAACCAAAGAAGCAAAAGACAAGAACTTGTTACAGGAATGAATGACAGTAAAGCTAGTCATGTATGAGATCAGGACATGGTTGGATATGGAAAAGTATGGATATGGAAAGGTTATGAACCACACAGGTACCAAAATATTCCTACCTTTAAATAAAACTTGGACTGCAACCTTTTTTCTAACACTAATGAACACCACAGAGCTATATTTTTGGTGTAGTGTTCGGGTCGAAAAGGAAGGCATCAAATTAATTGAGAAGACAATAGGAAGTGTGTGGAGAATGTGTCAAGACATTGGCTAGAATTCCAACTTATGGATGGTGAGATACATGACCGAGATAAAGAGCATTATGTAATTTAATGCAAGGTGCATTGGATAAATATGCATTGAGAATTGCACTGATGCATAATAATGATAAAATTGTATACTTAAATGCAACTGTTGAATGTGTTTTGTAAGTACATGCATATATATTATTGCATGGAAATAATTGTTACTAACAGTTGAAATGTTGTTAACTCATGAATTTGAGGACATTTAAGGAGTTGTTATACATTGCAACAGGAAATTTGCAAGTCAAGTAGTCATGTAAGCATTGACTATATACAAATTTTGTGTTAAGAAAAAGAAGTAATGAACTTACATATATTAATTATGAACATGCATATGCATAGAATGATGAGTCATTCTATTTTGTTAAGTTGTTTGGTAATTGTGATTGAATTTCTAGGTGCAGGCAATTCTAAGATCATTGCATAAGGTTTTATACATATTGCAATTGAATTATGATGTACAGGAAATACTGACAATTTGTTGGTTGTATGCAAGATGAAGCATTGCAGGAAAAATGGTATGCAGTTTGGTTCTTGTGGAAAACCACAAGGAAGGTTGCATTCTTAATATGGAAACAACCAAGAATAATTATCAAATAGAATTTCATGTTTTGGGGAAAAGTTGAATCCCCTTTGAACTAAGTTTGAGTTCCTAAAAGAATTATTTTATGTTATCTCATGATAATTGTGTGTGTGATGCGGATGAGATGATATTGATTAAAGTTGGAGTATTGATTGCAAAGAGTAGATCTTGGGAAGATGTTGATTGGAGACAACAGATCTTACCCTGTGGATCCCCGGTGGATCTGGGCATGTGTACACGTCTCCTTGGGTTTCCTTGGAGAAGGATGGAGCCCTAGAGGGATAAGTGTGGGGATAGGTTCCCCAGTAAGAGGCCTGAAGGGTACCTGGAGACCTCTGAGGGAAGTTGGAACTCCTGGAGCCATGGTGCTCTGAGTCTTCTTATCCAACCTGTGCTGGAGATCTAGAAGAGAATTTGAGAAGTTGATGAACTATTGAATAGTGAAGGTGCATACTACCTTGGGTTGTACAAGCATGGGGGGAAGATAGACCATTGGTTGGAGTGTTGCTGAGATTTGGTACATTTCCCTATACCATGTTGATATTGATTGTGGGTCATGGTTATCTTGGAAAGCCATTTCCCTGATGGAGTCATAGCCCCTGCTCGGGGGTGATATGCTACTGATATTTTATTAGCAATGAGATCTAAGTCTGGGTGGAACGTCGTGGATATACAAACAATCGGTGCTTTCAATGAGGTTTAATTGAAGAATGTAATAAGGAAAAATGAGTTGAATTCTTCCTGAAGCAACTATATGGAATAGAGAAATTGAATTCCAGTTGTAGTATGAACATCAGAATTGGTGCTTAAAAGTAGAGAACCAGGTGGATAACAAGCTTCCAATAGCTAAAGCTTGGAGTCTTTTTGAAGAAATCTTGAATTGTATATGTATAAACAAGTTTCACTGAGGACATTGCAAAAATAAGGGGAGGGGATTGTAATATCCCAAGGCTGAGCCCCGATTGTAATAATAAATTGTAACATGTTTTGTAGGTTGGTGACCCAAGTGTTATAAGCTAGGAGGATTATGTACTTATTAGGCCTAAGAGCCTAAATTTTAAAGGCCAGGAGCCTGTTTTGTACATATAAATATTAATATTATTAATATAAACAAAACATTGTTTCTTGTAGACCGACCACGAAGAAAGATTATGGGGGACTATGCTCCATTAGGTCGGGCAAAGAAGGAGGCTAGGATATTGGGGGAAAAGGGGATAATATTAAGAGCTTAAACCCAAGAGAATAATATATAATTATTATTCTAAAGGCTGTAAAGAGGATGTTAATTTATCATAAGTTCCTTTGGGAAGAGGAACAAGTTCCAAGTGGAGAGGAACGTGCTCCTGGAGAGCCAAGTGTCATCCAAGACGCATGCAAATTTATGGGGGCATTCTCACCATTCTCATGATTCTTTCCCTTCTATCCATGGGTTCCCCATTCACTCATGCACTGAAAAAGCATGCAGTCAGTCATTTCCACCATTGTTGAATTCCTCAACCACCCTGAACCTCTGCTACAAGCTCGAATTGATACCCTTGCAACACATGTGCCATGTAGGTTGCATGTGTATTGCCCGTCATTATCGTCCCCCACATCCATATGTTTTTGTTTCCATCACCATGTCTGTGTGTTGAGGAGAGGGAATGAAGAAGCGGGTTGTTAGGCCCATGGATAGAAGAAGTAGGTTGTAAGGCCTGTGAGAAACTCTCTCTAGATGAGAGAGTGTGTTGAGGAAGTGAGTTCTCCTGGAGGGAGTCCAGTAACAGCTACAAAGCTCTGATAATTCATGATCCGACCTGTTGTTGAAGCCCTAGAAAGGGTGGTGAAGAAGTCAATGGACTATGGGATAGTGAAGGTGTATACTCTTGGGGTGGGACAGACATGTGGGTGTAAGTGGCTCCTTGGAGGAAATCCTTCCTGTTTTACTGTGCAACTTCTTGTTGTCCCTGCCTAGCCTAGGAATCCCTTTACCCAGGTGTATTTTAGTCCCAACTCGATGGTGACTCACTACTGAGAGTGATGAGAAATGTGGTCTATAGCTGGGAGGTTCATGGAAGGTCTGCACGTAGTTTGTGTACTTCAATTAAAATATAAGTACCAATCCTTTGTTCATTTACATGTTGTGTATTTGTACATGCTATATTGATGAGTATTGCATGTATATGTTGTATGTATATGGTTATTGTTATTCCACATTAATCTATGTATTAGTAGCATATGTTGTATGTTTATGTTTATATACATATGTAGATGATAATTGTTATTTCTATGAGGTAGCATGGTTGACCTGTTGGTGGCGAGGGATGTTACAAAATGGTATCAGAGCAAAAAGATGTTTTCTCAGTGACGTTTCCCGACCTATTAGTGGTCGGGGATGTTACATCTTCATTGCTACTTCTAAGGGTTTGTGTTTTTAAAACATTTAGACTAGGGATGACCATCTTGCCCAGAAAAATTGCAATGTATGTCAATCATCTTACTTTTTAATTTTGTTCCTTGTCACCATTGGTAGTACAAGATGGCTAATAGGGTTTGGGACCTCTTTTTGTTTGTTGTTGCAAGAATGTTGTTTCTTTGGATGCTTGGTTTTATCTTTCTATTGGGCCAATAATCCTTTGTTATGTGTACCTACAGTGTTGATCACTCCAGGACGAAAGAGCTTATCTTGCTCTCTAATCAAAGAATCACAAAAAGACTTAAGAGTGGGATCTTGAAAGTAATACCATAGAGATTCTATGGCGACATAAAAGGCATATATAAACAAAGAATATGCACTACCAAGCTTAGAGATAATAACATATATGCCTCAGCCATCCTTCATATTTATTCTACATGATTTAAGCAAATGCAAATGTCTAAGTTTTTTTAACTTAGATAAACAATATTCAATATAAGGGAAATTATTGAGATTTAAAGTAAGTCATTTATTGATTTTCAAGATAGTGGAATTGAATCACATTGAATTTACCAAATACGACTTCTATCTTATCGCTGACTTCAACTGGGTCATCAATTCTTTGAAGGTGAAACCGTAAATCAAGAGAGATGAACATTCTAATTAATCCACTTGATTCATCATTTTTATTATCCCATTTGGATTTCTTTTCGGCATTAGAGGGGAATTGTTCTTTTCCCAAGGCAATCTAGTATAATCCTTTACTTCTTAATACATCGTCCATATGGCAATTTCTTGAGAAGTAGTTGGTATTGGTAAACAAAATATCACTTGGACTATCCATATTAAAATATGTAGGTAATATGGATTCAAAAGCTTAAACTTGAAAAAATACGTAGTTTAAAAAAATGATACAGAAAATGAACTTCATATTTGAAAGTTATGTCACTTTGAATAAAAACATAAACGGTAACCAAAGTTCCACATGGCAGGTAAATGTTAGCCCATGTGGTGATTGATGCACAAGAATGCGGTTGAGTAAAAACAATCTCCTCCTTCTAACTTTGCTTATAATCTCACTTTTACAAATAAGTTACTTATGAAGTGACCCACTTTTATAGAATAAGTGAGAATCACTTTTACATTGAAGTTACTTTATAAATTAAAATTGCATACAAAAAGTAACTTAAAAAAAATAATAGTAAAGTTACTTTATAGCGATTCACTTTTATAATTTAAGTGGAATACACTTTACAATAAAGTTATGAGAGCATTTAAAATGTTTGAACTTTTTCAAAAAGTAACTTGAAGAAAAACAGAGACTTCAACTCAAGACCTCTTATTAAATAAAACAATTTTCAACAAAGTGAACTAATGCAAAATATATATCAAATTTGATGAAGGAGGATGTTTTTTTTTTCTTTTGTTTGTTTACTCTTTTCCTCGAAGTGTGTGTACTTACCCCAAAAATCCTTATTTCATCCTACAAAAAAAACTTCAACACGACTACCCACAAAAACAAGTGAAATTTTGAAAAAATACTTTTCAAATCTTAACAATAATGGAGTTAGATCTTGGTTAGCTTACCCAGAAAATGAAAGTTTTCTCTATGTTTCTGATTTGTTGAGCTCACATAAAGAACGGAGAAAAAGGCACATGTAGAAAAGAAAACATTTTTCTCTATGTTTCTTCTTTTCCAATATCACATAGAGCACATGACAAATAGCATACATAGACTAGAAAGAGTATAAAACTGGGGATAAAAGTAGAAAACTGAAACATTGACTCTATAAAAAATCTAAAAGGATGTATGCAGAATTTATACCTCCAGATATAACAAAAACGATTGTATCTTGGGAAAACAAAAACTTTTTTGAGCGAAATAAAAAATGTTTATAACAGAAAGAAGTGTTCCATGTGTAATGCAATAGTCCTCTCAACCCATATATGCATAGAAATAGTGGAACCCATAAATGCAACAACATAGGTTTGGGATCTCAATCTACAATGGAAACAAGTCTTCAAACGGGCTCTGATACTATGTTCGGAAAAATAGGGTATTACAACATCAGAATAAAACCTTAATAAATTTCTCACACAACCAAATCAAATATCATAACGCTAGTGTTCTTACATGGTTAAAACACTCAAAGAGGTAAACAATCCACAACGCCAACCAACATGGCCACTTGAGGAAATCTATTAATGCAAAAGAAAAATATTTTACAAGATAGTTTCTCACAATTGATTATCAACAAATGATCCTCCATGCTCTTAAAATAGAGATCATGGACCAATCGGTCGTTAAGCCATAGATCAACATAGTTGTTAAGATTGGGGAGAATATAAGTTGTTGGATCACTTATGTCTAGAACATATTGTGACCGTCGAATTACATAACTACAAATGCATACTAAAGAAACACATTTTTACCTAAAGACATATTAGACCAAGTTGATCATAACTAACTCCTAAGTGTCTAAATATCATAACATGAAAGAGCCAAGAGTCGTTGTTCGTGTAGATGTTGAGTTGTAGAGGAGTTTTATTTTGTTAAAGATATGTCTAACTGCATATTATATTTGCTACTATACCTGAGTTGGCATGGTGGAGATCACATTTTACAGATCATTTGCTTTACATAGTTTGATGGCATGGATTAGCTCTTTGTAAAATATATAATTTGGTAAAATTTGATCTTTAACCATGTCAACTTTGATTATTGGGTAGTTTTGTGTTTATAAAAAATAGTGTGTAGATTTAGAAAAATACATTCATAATATATATAACCTAAATTATATATTGTTGCACATAACTTTGCAAGTTTTAGTTAACCTAATTAGACTGTTTTTATTTTTCTTTATGTGCTTCATGTGATTTTCTTTTAAAAGTGTTTAATAATAACTTAAATATTTTTAATATGACTAATGCAAAACTATAAGCTATTAAACAATGATTTTTTTTTCTATTTAAGAGAGTTTCTATATACAATACAATTTTGTAGTGGTTCCATAGAGTTTGGATGTGATTAACATGTGCTAAGCACGTTGTTATTCCTTCACCCTAGATTTTTGTGTTTTATAAATATGTTTACATAAGTACATAAATTCTAACACTTCTTTTGTGTTTTCCTTCTGTATCTTGTCTTTCATATCCCTTAATTGTTATGTCAAGAAAGAGAGTATAATATATTTTTATCATATTATAATGATACTAACTCCATATCTACAACCTTCAATTTTTCATATACATATTCCTAAAGTACTTCATCTTTTATCTCCTTGTTATCTAATATTCATTATATCTCCATAATATCATTATATTACTTAAGTGATGTTGGCATATCCTTAAGGTCCTTTATTTATTTTTATTTTTTCCACTCTTGTAACATCCCCAAGCCCAAGCTGGGCCATGCCACATAAAATTTCTGACTCTCTGATCTATTGTTTAGTGTACGCCTTCTCTGCTCAAGACTCCTTCGGTTGTCCCACTTCCCTTCTAGGGATTCAACAATAGGCTAGATAGGAAGTATCTAAGAACTGTATCTCCTAGAACACAAGGATGGTCTAGAATTGCAACACCCACCCAATAGTTCTCTAACCCAAAGAGAATGCTTACACTCCTGACAACCTGCTTCTTCATTCCCATGCTCATAGGACTGACAACCTGCTTATTTCACCCATACCACCAAGGATTTATAGTATACTCTAAGTTCCATAGATCCACTCTTCAGTAATGGTATAATGATGGACATTCTCCATGAATGAACAAGAATGAATGAAAGGAATGAATGAGAATTACACTAATTCTTAATAATATATATGCATGTGTCTAACTTGACACTTGGCACACAAGGAACTAACATGTTCCCCTCTTATAATTCATTCCCCCAAAATTTTAGGAACCTAAGATAACATAATATTATAATACCTAGGACTTTACAAATAATATTATATATTATTCCCTTGGCTTAATATTTCTTGGCTTAGCCCCTTTTTCCTAACCCCTTATCCCCCTTTCATTCTCATGGAGTCCTAGCCCCCATACTCTTTCGTCGGACTTGGTTTACAATAGTGACATATTTAATTAATAATATGAGTGATTACATATTACAATGATAGGCTCACTGGCCTTTTAGTGTCTAGGCTCACTAGCTTAATAGTCACATAGGTACTCTGGCCTATAATATATTGGCTCACTAGCCTATAAGACATATGTACATTTACAATTATATTTCATCCTGGGGTTATTACATTCCCATCCCCCTTATTTATACAATTTCCTTAGTGCATTATATACAATGTACATTCAAAATTCTTCAAAAAGATTCATGTCCTTGTTATTGAAGATTTGTATCCTCCTGGTTCTCTTCTTTCCAAGCGCTAGATGCATGTCTTCATACTTCAATTATACATCCTTTTCTCTATTCCACATAACCTCTTCAGGTAATAATCCATCTCATTGCTATTTATAACACACTCTCATGATTCTAACCACCATGCCATAGGCATTCTTGAGCTACCTCTTCCTTGTTGTACTCACCCTTCCAAGATTTCACATACAAGGGGAGCGCCAACTTATTATAAGACCCTCACTAAGGGTATACGCTCTATGGAATTAATAGGGATCTACTATCGAACGATATCCTTTCTTCCTAAGCATTCCAGCTTCAATAACCCCCTTCTCATCTGTATCACACACATACAGTCAACATGAGACAATTATCATAACAATTTTATTTAGAAGTTCAAATTATTTGTATAAATAAATTCAAAGTTTTCCCAAGTATGAGATTTCATCTCATATTTTGTTGGTTGTTGCAGTGGCATGCATCAGTCTTTATTATGGATTTCATTAGTGCCATACTTGAGACCACATTTCCTGCAATACTCCCATCTTGCATTCATCCAAACATATTGTTAGTATTTAATGTACAATAAACTATTATTGTAATATTTGCAAAGGTCACAAAGTGATCTCATAATCATTTACGCTTAACAATTCAATCATTTCTACCAATCCATTTATTAACTGGAATGAGATTATTATTCCCTGCACATGTACTATTAGAAACCAAGTTTTTCTTTCTTCTATCCATTACTATTTTCATTACTATGTTTCCCTAACAAATCTTTCCTGTAGTCCATCCTCATGTGACGACTTTACCTACAACTCTTTTGTTGCAAAGTCTAATAGCCCCTGAAATGTTCTCAACTTCATAATTTAGTAATAGTTACATCATTCCAGCTGTTAGCATAATCATTTCTACGAACATATATTGTATGCATGCATTCCTCAAAAGAAATTACATAATTCCTTCAAGCATACATAACTCTATCTTAGCATGCATGAGTGAAAATCTACCACTTTCACACTTTCATGATTATTCATGCATACTGTTCAATGCACCTTTGCATTGGCTTCAGAATTCCCTTTTCTAAATCATGCATCCCGCCATGATAATTAAAAGGTATGTCCAATGACTCGACACATAATGCATACACTTATTATTTCTTGCTCAACCATTTCAATGCCTTCCTTTTCGACCCAAACACTACACCAAGAATAAAATTTTGTGGTGCTCTTTACTGTTAGAAAAAAGGTTGCAGTTCAAACATTAGTTATAAGTAGAAAGTTCATTGGATACTTGTGTGGCATTGTATCCTTTTCATATCTAATTATGTCGTGGTACCATCGATTCCTAACTTTATTATCATTTATTTCTATAATTGGGTCACACCCTTAACTTACTTTCATTATTAACCCATAACTAACAAATTTATGACATGTTATTATGTCACATATATGTATTCAAAGCTAATCATCTTTTATAATTATCCCAGGCCCCTGGTCTTTACCATACAAACTAGCATATTATTATTTTTAATGCATTCAAATCCCACATAATATCACTTCTCAAATAACCTATGGCTTAGGGAATTCTTACCTAAACCCCCTTCAACAAATGTGTAGTATAAATACATACAGTTCATACCTGCATACATGACATTAATGAGTTTTATGTTACTTGATTATTTGGTATTAATAGGAGATTCCATGCCTCCTTCACCAACCTCTCAATCAACACTTCAACTTCTTGTTGCTTCCTTCATATGGATGTCTTCCATATACAACAACGTCATCGGTGGCACTTGCAGCCATGCAATAAAGTCCCTCTTTCCTAATTAGTTGGCATCAATAGGAGCTTCCATGCCTCCTTCACCAACCTCTTAATCAACACTTCACCTTCTTGTTTCTTCCTTCATATGGAAGACTTCCATATACACCAACATCATTAGTAGCACTTGCAACCATTCAATAAACTCCCTCTTTCCTGGCACAAAAACCATCATTAGAAACATTTTTTAAGGTACTAGATGTAATATAATATGTAGAAATAGGAATATTCAGTAGATATCAATGGAACAACAAAATATTGAGAAGAGAAATACTAGAAATAATACCTGTATTCAAAGAAAACAATGTTTACTTGCCTCTTCAAGGGGGAAACCTCCAACAAAAAAGATCTATATTACAATAGTTCTCAAAACAAAGCTTTCTCATGCCTCCTACTCTTATTTATAATAATTCTATCTTCTAAAGAACATTCTATAAGAATATCTTTCTAGAAGCGGAAGCTTCTATTAGGTCTTCTTATATTGAATTGTTCATATTTAGTGAATAGGCCTTATTGACTAACGTCGGCATTTATTACATGTAAAATATATTATTCTAACTACTTGAGGGGTTAGGTAGGTTAGGTCCCTAACATGCCCTCCCCCTTTAAACAGATCATTGTCCTCAAGGCTTAATATGAGAATTTTTTTGTAGAATAGTAGTTGGCTCTTGGGTGGCATCTTTTGGGGGAGTATCCTTCCATTGAACTAAAACTCCCTTGATGGTGTGTTAATGGAGACAACACTCATGCTGATCTAATACAACTCGTGGCTGCAACCAAGTGGAACCTTCTTCATCTAATTCTGGTAAACTATTCTAGGTGTGACACTTGGTGCCAATCACTTTCCTTAGGCATGAGACATGAAAAATAGGATGTATCTTGGAGTGATTGGGAAAGGCCAACTGATATGCCATTGGTCCCATACATTTGAGAATAGTATAAGGACCATCAAAGTTTGGGGCAAGTTTCTAACAATGTTATGATTTTAGTGAAGTCTTCTTGTATGGTTGTAGACAGAGAAACACGTGGTCCCCTTCAGCAAATTGAAATTCAAAATGACCTTGATCTTCCTATTGCTTCATCTGGTTCAAATCCATGACCAAAATTTCTTTGAGAGTATGGAGAATGGTCATGTAGACTATAAGATTGTGTTCAACCTCCTGAACCTTTGAGACACCCAACATGTATGGAAGAATCGATCGTGGCTTATGTCTGTACAATGCATCAAAGGGAGTCATCCAAGTGGAAGTATGGTAATAGGTGTTGTACCACCATTCAGCTAGCGGTAACCACTAAACCCACTAATGTTGTATGTCAAACAGAAAACACCTCAAATTTGTTTCCAAAAATTTGTTGACCACTTTCCTTTGGCCATTAGTCTAGGGGATAGGTTGTGTTGAGATGTAATTGGGTGCCCTAGAGCCTGAATAATTATTGCCATAAATTGTCGGTAAAAGTTGGATCTCATTTAGAAACAATAGAATGAGTCATTACATGGATTTTGAGGATATTATCCATAAAAATTTGATCCACTGTGGATGTTGTGAATGGTTGTTGAAGAGAACATAAATGAGCATATTTGGAAAGATGATCGACTACCACCATGATGAATGACTTATTTTCTGATTTGGGTAAGAAAAAAATGAAATCCATAGAAATATCCATCCAAATAGTAGGTGTAAGTGGAAGCGGTTGGAGTTTTCCCGGAAGTTTGATAGTTTCACCCTTATTGCATTGACATGTATCACATTTATCCATAAAGGTGTGGATGTCCTATTTCATACCGTCCCAGAAGACTGAAAATTTGACCCATTCATAAGTTTTGGTAAAACCTAAATGATCCATGGTAGGTGAAGCATGAAACTTAGAGAGAATAGTGGATTTAATGGATGATTGTTTTCTTAAATATAGGCGACCTATATAGCGAAACTAGTCACTGTGCCAAGAGTACCCTAGAGAAACTTGGTGATCCTATTGTAGTTTCTAGATTAGGATGTAAATGTTGGGGTCTTCAACCATTCCTGATGAACAACCTGAAGCTAGTATGTGACAAGGAATGAGAGGGAAAAGAGGGACCCTTCTTCTTCATATCTCCTATAAAGAGCATTAACCACCACATTTTATTTACCATTCTTGTAAATGATCTCATAATTATATCCAAATAGCTTGGTCACCCATTTTTGCTGATATGAGGATGAAATCCATTGTCCCAAGAAGTAATTGAGGATTTGATTATTTGTTTTAATTTGGAAGCGACGTCCCAATAGATAAGGGTGTTAGAGATCCACTGCATGAAAAATAACCAAAATTTGATTTTCATAGATCGATCATCCCAAATATCACTCCGATAATTGTTTTCTAGTGAAATCCAAAGGTCATGCATATTGCATAAGGACTGCCATGATTTCACTCCCTGATGTATCACATTCCAAAAGAAATATCTTGGTGAAATTAGGTAGGTCCAATACAAGATTAGTGCACATAGCTTCTTTCAAGTCTTGAAAGGATTGTTCAACAAATGCAACCCAACTGAAAGCATTATTTTTAAGGAGAGTTTTGAGAGGAGCCACAATTTTTCCATAATTTTTAACAAACTTGCGATAGTACCCCATTAAACCTAGGAAACCACATAGACTTTTAATATTTTTAGGGTGAGGCAAATTTTTCATATTTTCAATTTTCTGAAGATCCACTCATACACCACCCTTTCCAACAATATGACCCAGGTACTCAAGTTCATAGATGCCAAAAACACATTTAGAGTATTTGAGGAAAATTTTGTGCTTGGAGAGGAGATGGAGAACTTGATCCACATGGGGGAGATGGGCTTGACAAGTTTTACTATAGATGAGAATATCATCAAAGAAGACTAACATAAAGTGACGGAGGAAAGGAAGAAATACATGATTCATGAGATTGAAAAGTTGAGGGGGAATTACATAGACCAAAGGGAATGATCAAGAACTCATAGTGGCCCTCATGAGCACAAAATGTGGTCTTGGGAATTTCTTCCTCTTTTATATGTATCTAGTGTTAGCTAGAACGAAGGTCAAGTTTGTTAAAGTATTAATCACCATTGATTTCATTCAGAAGGTCATCTATAAAAAGAATGGGAAGAATTTCCTTTATGGTAAGTTTGTTGAGGGCACGAAAATCAAGACACATGAGCCAACTTCCTTCCTTCTTGAGGACCATGACAACTAGGGAAGAATAGGGGTTAGTACTGGGACAAACAACACCCACTTCTAGAAATTCTTGGACAATTTTTTCAATTTCGGTTTTTTTAGCAAAGGGATGGCAATAAGGGTGCGCATCGAGAGGAAGACTGCCTGAAATCAAAGTAATGGAATGGTCATGGTCATTGCATGAGAGGGGAAGGCCCTAGGGATTTTGGAAAATAATGTGATGTTGGGAAAGGATAGATTGAAGCTCAGGGTGCACAAATGGAGTCTCAACTTCTTGAATGGAATGGAGTTGGGAAATGATGCTATAATGACTTTTTTTGAGTAATTTTCCATGTGGTGGAAACTAATGATCTTCGAAGAACCTATTGTAGTTCCTTGTAATTTATATTGTTGTCCTTCCTTTCTGAATTGCATAGTCAAATCCTTAAAATCCATGGTTATGGGGCCTAGAGTGTGTATTGATTCAGCACCAAACACAATGTCACAACCACCCATGTCAATAGAAAACATGTGATATTTCAAGTTATACTGACCAATTTGGAGGCGCACATTTTCACAATACCCCCCACGTTTCATGGAACCACCATTGGTAATCATGATTTGAAAATTATTGACAACACAGATATAACAATTGATTTCTTAGGAAAGGTGGTGATGAATGAAATTATGAGTGTTTCCATTTCCAACTAAGATGATGAATTTCATATGCTTAATGTAACCAATCAATTTACGGGTTTAGGGAGTAGAAAAGTCAGTGAGAGCATTCATCGAAATCAGTGGTTCAACTTTGGGAGGATCAGAGGGCGGCGTAAGATCATGTTCTTGTGGTAGTTTTTCCTCAGGTGAAACCTCAACATATTCATCATAAAAATCCTCTAAAATCACCATAAAACAATTATGTTATTTACACTTGTTCCCTAGAAAATATTTTTCATCACAATTATAGGAAAGACCCTTGAGTTGGAATTTAGCCATTTATGACCGAATTATTTTTTGGATCTTGAGAGGAGTGGAAGGAGGGGTATGATTGTTAGGTCGAGTGTGAGGAATAAAGGATGGTTTATGGGTTTTGGAGGAGACAATCTATTAGTATTACTTGGCTCATTGAGTAGCTTCCAACCAAGTTTGAGGGCAAGCCATTAGAACATAGGCGTGAATTTTATCCTTGAGGCCACCGATAAGGAAATCCTTAAATAAAGAATATGACATGCCCTATGTTTGGAAATCCAAGTGTTCAAAGAAATATATATAAAGTCTTCCACTGTGAAATATTGTTTCAACTTGGTCAAATGGCCTAGAGGGAGGCTAATTCACCCTTAACTGCTACAAATTTTCCCATAATGTTGGCCTCAAAGGTTTCCAATTTGGAATTGGTGGAAGCAATGTCTAAAGTCGATCTATGGATTTTTTCCTTTTGTTGTTTGTATTATTCGTGTAGATGAAGGATTTCTTGGTTGCGAGTGGTGGCCATTTGATAATAAGGGGTGCCAGGGAGGAGAAGTGGGTCCACAAAAAAAATATGGAGAAATAATATATATGACAGTGATCAGTGTGAAATGAGGAATGCAATGGAATAGGTGGCAAATAAGGGTGTTGGGAAGGGTGGGTGGGACCACAGGAAAATAAATTATAATAAGTGATAGACATTGTTACATCTCAGAAATTTCGCATTTTCATCCTATTTTCCTTTCACTATTCCTCTCATTCATCCATATTCCATTATTCCATTTACCTTTCATTATACCATTTTCATAAATAAATTTGGGTTTCACCTTATTATTTTCCACTTTATTCATTTTAGTATTAAAAGAGAATTTATGATTAAATATTAGAAAATCAACATGTTTTCATATATATCTCAAAAATGTGTGAGCTTTGTAATGTGTAGGAATATGTGAAGGATTAATTCAAAAAGACTTCTCCANTTTTCATTGTTTTAATCACCAAGGGGTTAGACATCAAAACTCCAAACATCAAAGGTATGGTTCAACATCAATCATCATACTTGTTTTATTGAAATAAAGAAAACTACCCTATGCTCTAACCTAATTACCTATGACAATTAGCCCAGATTAAACTGTTGGACTAAGAAATTACTCTATCCTGGGGCTATCTGACCAAGATTAGGCAGTCTGGTCAGATTTATTCACTAACTAACCTAAATTACTTGGCTAAGATTGAACAGTTTAGCCAAGCTTATTCACTACTCCTATCAACATCAATTTAAAATAACTTGGCCATGCTTGAAAGGTATGGACCAAGTCATTGTTATTGCATGGGGCTCTATTGAATTTCTTTTATGCCCTCTTTTATTCTTTTTCTTTCTTTCTTTTTTCTTTTTCTTTTTTCTTTTCTTTTTCTTTTCTTTTCTTTTCTTTTTCTTTTTCTTTTTCTTTTCTTTTTTTCTCAATTATTTGCAGAATGAAAAATCATTTGACAAACAAAAACACTAAGAAGATAACATTTCAGTCACCAGTTGATCCTATAAATTATAGGGTTATAACAATTTCCTCCACCATTTCAATATTTGAGGAGATAATTATTCAAGTTTGTTTCAAGGAGAAGATCATGGGGAATGGATAGCATATCTTATCCAATATTTATGAGAGATATGTGTGATGATTTGAAGGGATCATATTTTGTAATAATGGGAAACGAGTTGAGAGAAAAGTGGATCTGTAATTATGACATGCTTATCTTCTTTTCAAAACTACCATGTATAAAAGAGAGTGCTCTCTCTTCATGAGGGAGTAGTCATTATGAGGAGAAAGTAATTAGTCATTATGGGATTAGAAGGAGATTAGATTTAGATTGGAAAATGATTAGAAATCAATGATAGGAGTTAGTCATTTGGTTCATAGTCATTTCTTTGATTAGTTTCATGATTTCATTATTTTTTCATTTGATCATTGTGATGTAATTGAGATTGTTTTATCGTTAGTGTGAGCTCACATGTGTTGTCTTCCTGCTCTTCACATGTTGTTTTCCTTTGATGCAATTTTCCATTTCCAATTTAATTTCATTTACGCAATTTCATTTCAGTCGTGTGTTTCAGCAATTCATTCCAGTCGTGTGTTTCATCAATTCAATTCCAAGTCATGTGTTTCAGCTTATCGCATTATATTAACAATTCAATTCCAGTTGTAGCTTCAACATTAGATTAGGTTAAATTAGCTTCAATCCTGCATATATTGTGCATGTGATTCATAAGTTTACGAAATCCTCGGGTTGACAGTTAAATGATTGGGCACTTATTAAACAACAATATTTACCCTCAACAGGTACCACAATGATCAAGGAGAAAATGGGAGTCCAATGTGATGGGTCACAAAGAAGAGTTTCGAGAAGGGGGTCAGGTCCCAAAAAACAATAAACTTAAAAATGATAGGTACCACTGTGATCAGAGTGAAGATAGGATTCCAATGGGATAGGTCCCAAATAATGGTGTCTAAGGGATCACCACTCATGTGGAGTTACACTCCAACCTGAATAATACTATAGTGTCGAAATGCCCAAATTATTAATAGAAAAAAAATGTGTATTAATTTCGCAACCAGAATGCAGGAAGTAAGGTTGTGCAGCGAAAATATCCTTTCTATTCCTTGTCTGGTATGTTCCTATATGTAGGGTTTGCAGGGTGCCTATGGAAAAGGGTTTTCTTTGTGCTATAACTCTATGATATATGTGTGGGTTCAAATAGTAGTACTCGGCCCAATATCTCATGGAACCCACTAAAAAGGCTCAACCATACCCTTAGCCATACTACTCAATTAACCAGGTACTAGAGAGTATCTTCTCAAGTGTTGTTCTCGGTGGCACTATAGTAGTCAGGCGACCAATCGGTTGATCTAGGGATGGTTTCAAGAGACATAGGGGACTCTTTATATACCTTCCAATATGTGGGAGTGATGGTCATGTATAGATTTTTTCTGATGCAGTACTACTTGAGGGGTACCAACATGGGTTACAAAGGTTTCCAAAAAGGGTGAAACTTTGGCTTCTAGGAAACCCCATGAAACCATCCATATCACCTGCATGTAGTTTTCCCCACCGTAGTTTTACCTATGGAATGAAAAATATTTTTTCTTTAAAGACACCAACAGTACGTGTCTCTACCCTCGGAAACATTTTACCCACAATTCCTACCAAGGAAAGTTCTCTAATACCACTTGTAAGGTACCCGATGTAATATAATATGAAGAAACATGAATATTCAGTAGATATCAATGCAAAAATGAAATATTGAGAAGAGAAATACCAGAAATAATACCTTTATTCAAAGAAATCAGTGTTCATTTTCCTCTTCGAGGGGGAAACCTCCAGTAGATCAGAGCTCTATTAAAATAATTCTCAAGGCAAATCTTTCTCATGCCTCCTACTCTTATTTATACTAATTCTATCTTCTAAATAACAATCTAGAGGAATATCTTTCTAGAAGCAAAAGCTTCTATTAGGTCTTCTTACATTGACTTGTTCATATTTATTAAATAGACCTTATTGACTAATATCGGCCTTTATTACATGGAAAATATATTATTATATCTACTTGATGGGTTAGGGAGGTCATGTCCCTAACACATTCATATTAATATATATAAAAATAAACCGCTCCTAGTCTTTGACAT
>JASDQU010685637.1:0-38189 GCA_032191745.1 Picea mariana | reverse complement strand
AGTGTAGGCAATGTAATGAAACATAGTGAAGAATATTGTGATTGTACAAGCAAGGATTGGTTGAGGAGTTTTATCCTTCCATAAGGATTAATATATGGTGTTACCCTACCTCAAGGGTTTTCTCTATTTATTGTGTTCATGTTATGGTGAATGGTTTATGGTTTATTCTTGGTATTATTGAATTATATTTGCAGATCTGGTATAGGTACTTAACATGTGAGGACTGTTGCATTTCATTCTTTTCTTACATCTTCAACAAAGATTGACAGAATTGTCGACAACAGGGGGTTTTTCAAAGCAACGAAAGGGATAGGCGAGGATGAGCTTGCTGGCCTTCACAAGGTAAAGGTTTACTTGTTAGTTGTTGTATTAAGACTCGATTGTATTCAACGCTAATCAATTTTTGTATGCAGGTTTCCTCTTTGCGATTCACCACCATTTCTCTATTCCACTTCCAGCTTTCTTTTTCCTCTTCATGCTTGGTCTTTCTATTGTATGTTGCGTCTAGAAGGGAGAAAGACCATATACCTGGCCCTAGTCTACGCAGAGACTTGCATATTTTGAAGATTTATGATTTTGTATGGGAAGCTTTTTTAATGAAAATCAATTTTTTTTTCACTCTGGAATATCTCTTTGATTTTTTTCTTTAAAGTCCTTAGTTTTCCTCATCTTTATTCATTTAACACTTTGATTCAAAATAAAAAAAAATAGATAAAATTAAAAAACAAACAAACAAAACATTTTATTTTGTAAATAATCATGTTTATAAAGTTTTATTCACTAGTTGATTAGTGTGCATAAGCTTTTGTTTATTTTACTATTTTAATTTTATTGTTATTTAATTAAATCCTAACTTAAAACTAAAACATAAAAATGTTATATCATAAAAAATGTTATTGCAACTAATGTTAGGTAATAAAATTTTATGTAATTAAATTACTTTAAAACTAATACAATTTCTTAACTTGCGCTAACTTCTAGTTATCTTTTTTTTTGTTAAAATTAAACAAAAGCATTGCTTTTCCATTTTTGATTTAATTTCATTTCTTTTATTAGTTTTAATTTTGATTACTTCAAATGTATAAAGTATTAAATTGTAAATAGCATAAATATCATAAATTAAATAAAAATTAAACATTGTTAAAAAGTTAAATTACAAGGCAAATGAATTCATGCTTGGACTATAGGTTAAGGAAAAATTGGCCTAGAGTTCAATGCGCTTTCTTGTCTGGGGCTTAAAGCCCAGGGTAAAATTCCCGTCTCTTCTCGCTTAGCCCCTCGAGAGGTTGAAAATGTTGATGTTGGAGACTCTCTAGTCCCTCGACATCAACAAAGTGGAGTAAAGGGAGGTCATGCACATTGATTATTAGAGGGAGAGTGGAGTGAAGTAGGGAGAAAGTGGAGAAAGGGAAGACATGCAGACTAATGACTAGAGAGAGAGAGAGAGAGAGAGAGTTAAGCCCTAGAAAAATCCCCATGTTAAGTATAAAACCATTTATTAAGATTTATATATTGAATTATTACATTTCTAGTGTTATATTTGTATGTAGTCTAGAACCCTTCATCGTACCCTTTCATTATAATTGCACCCTTTGTCTCCTATATATATATATATATATATATATATATATATATATATACCAAGGAAACCTAGTCTTAGTATCATATTATCTCATTGGGTACATTAAATATATTGTAAAATGAGATTTCCTCCTCGAAGTGGATTGATATTCATTGACTTTTTATCATTTTCAAGGCCCTGGTTTGTAACATTTGGATCCAGAGCATATGATCCTAGGGTTTCTCTCCTTTAACCAAGACACAGTGGCATTTTCGCTATAACAGTTTTTTCTAGAATGATTCAAACAACAAAATTTTGAGACAGAGGAGACAACAAATTACTTTTGGTCCAAATTTTAGGTCCTGGGTCATTGTATTTTCAGAGATATCTTCTGTGGAAGTTAGGGTTGTGAGTAGTCTTGAACTTAGTTTGAAACGAGTTATCTTTTTATTTTCACTATAAAACTTTTTAGGTAAAGTTTCTGACTCTGAAAGTTTTAGAATCTTGAGAAGACAAAAAATTACAGTTGGCAAACGTTACAGATTTTGAGTTATTATAATTTATGAGATATATATTTTGGAAGCCGTTCTTATTTACTAATCTTGAAATTAGTCTTAAACAAGTCATTTTGGTAATTTTGCTATAAATTTTTATCAGTGAAGGTTCATATTGTGAAATGTTTAGGAGTTTAAGAAGTCATATCAAAGTACTACATACCAAAATTTCAGATTCAAAAGGATTCAAATTTCATAGATACATTAGGACAAGGGTCAATCATCTAGATAATCTCTAAAATTAAGGTTTGAAAGGTATGTAACTTACAATTGACATAACATTTTATTGGAAGATCTGTTTTTGGTGATTCAAAATTTGTGATAAAGAGAAAATAGAGGAGTATTATTGTTGTTATCCCACATGGCTTCAAAAAAGATTTCAACTCCAATTAAGCCTCTAGAAATATCATCTATAACTCATGAAGAAAATGAGGAAATACATAACAAGCTATCCAAATTGGAGGACTAATTTAATGGTTTGAATGTTAGGTCGATAACAAGTGATGAATTAGTAAACCCACAAAGAAAAATTCAAGAGATGGAAAAGAATTTGGATGAAAATAAGGAAGAAATACAAAAATCCATGAATGAAATGAAAAAATCCGTAGAAACCATTCTCTTACAAAGGATCCCTAAAAGGGATATGTAGATCCAAGGAAATCATGAAAATAAGGAGAACAATGGTGTTGATAATCAAGAACATGTGGGGAGTATTTTATCACAACTAGAGAGCACAAATATTGAATCTTAGAATCAATCATCACTCCAAGATCCACATCATCGAGGTTTCAATGCGACACCAAGGAACTACATTTCAAAGATAAATATGAGGAATTTTGATGGTAAAGATCCTATGACATGGATATTACAGATGTAACAATTCTTTGATCTACACCAAGTGCCAAGATTAGAAAATAATCAATTTGTTTGGTATCAATGGCTTTGTGAAAGAAAAAAAGGTTTCTATTATCTCTTCGTCCATTTTTACGGAGGAATTGATAACACATTATGGTGATATTAAGAGTAATACATTCTTTAGTCAATTGATAAATCTTCGGCAAAAAGTTCCAATTACAAAACACATTCAACAGTTCCAAAATCTTAGTCTAAGGGTAAAGAAAATTCTAGAGGATAATGTAGATATCTTTATGGTCACTTTAAAGGAGAACATTCAACATGCGGTGTGTCTCTTTAAACTGAAATCCCTAGAGAAAGCTTTCAATATGACAAGGAAAGTGGAAAAAAAATGACTACTAAAAGGGTGGACACTAACAAGTATAAAGAGAACAATGTTCTCTCTCATAACCTCACTCAAATGACAAGGTTGACACCTAAACAAATGGATGAAATAAGAGAAAAGGGACTATGTTTCAATTGTGAAAATAAGTACAGTAAGGGGCATAAATGTGGTGAGAAGAAATTATTCTACATAGACCATGAAGAGGAAGAAGATCAAGAATTGGAATCATTACAAGATCTAGATTTAGAAGAGACTACTCCAACAATATCTTGCCATTCATTGTCTGGAATCGACACTCCACAAACCCTCAAGATACAAGGCCACATGAAAAATAAAAAAAAATGTAACAATGTTGATTGATTCTGGTAGTATCCATAACTTCATCAATTACAAATTAGCAAAATATATCAATTTCTTTGTATTTCCAGCACACGCGTTTCAAGTAATGATTGCATAAGGAGGTAACATAAAATGTTCTAGTAAGTGCCATAGTATTAAGCTCAATATGGGGGAGTATTTATTGGATAGTCCCATGATTTCCATCCAAATGGGTGGTGATGATGTTGTATTAGGGTTCCAATGGTTACTGATGCCACATATTACACACTTGGGCTATCATGGAAGAAATCTTCAATCCACTTAGTGTGTCCTTGGGGGAAAATATTGAGTCAAGGTACTGTCACCTGATCCTCAACTGCTCCGTCTAGGCCAACTCCTAGCGAAGCCAAGGGGGGGGTAGTCCCTAACAAAAATTCTAAGGATCTTTAAACTAAAATAAACAAAATAACTACTTGTAGGAGTTTATTTCAAAATAAAACATAGACATTCAACACTTATCATTCATCATTTGAGATACTCATATAAATCATTTGTTCATAAGCATGCATAAATCAAGTAGGATATGATATCTACAATATTAATGAAATTTGTTAGAAAACCACACAGGAATGGAATAAATTGCTCACATACATAAAGATAAATCCATAGTACCAGTGCCTTAAAAGTATCGTGGGCAGTTGTTGATTGCATGTTTTATTAAGGTAAATTAAAGGTAGATTAATGAGATATTGTGTGGCCTCTTTAGAGGCTACCTCTTTGTTTGGAAAATTTTGAAGAACTTACTGAAGCCCCAGGGCCTCACCAATAAGTTCACTAAGGGTGCCAGATGTCCAACATGGGGAGAACCTAGATCTCAAAGTTATCGTCTGACTTCACACACTCCCCTTAGGAATTTTCCTGCGCATTGAAGTAGCAACTATTGAGATTTACCTAATTAAACTACTCCACACAAATAACTTTGTGGGAAAGGTTTATTTTAACTTTGCAAGGAAATACATAAACTTTGAAGATTGCTTGAAACTGAAATTAAAGTTTGCAAGAAACTTGAAAAATGAAAATAAGCTTGCAAGATTTTATTGTTGATAGTAGAAGGTAAAATCTAAACTAAGCATGCATAAAGATTGAAATTACTTTTAAGCTTAAGTGCATGCAAGATTTGAGTGTTGTGTGTGTTAAATTTCCTTATGCTTATGTGTGTTTGTGAGATCATGCAATGAAACTTGTAATGAAATAAAGAAAAGACAAACACACAACTCACAAATCCCGCTAATGGGGATGAAGAAACTGGGATCCAAAGGCCCGCTTTTATTAATCCTATTACAACGAGAAATGAGTTCTCTTTTCTCATTTTTTGAACTCATGGACCCTTATAGAAGAAATAATACCAAATCAAAGTATTACAAAATACTTTTGAAGGTCTTAGCCTTCAAGGGTTCCAACTTGGGCTCAAGTTTCTTCACTTTTGCCTCAATTTTGCTAAAGTTTCCCCTTTCTTTTTTATGGATCTGCTAAAAACCAGCAAATAAAGTGATTAGAATATGATGAGAAACAATCTAAAAGACTAAACTAAAATTGAAAAATTACACCAAAAGTTTCTAAATTTTTCCTTTGGCAAAAATGAAACTTTTTGGAGACTTTTCGATTCTTTGAACGAGCCTAAACTAAGCTCTTTTAGTTGTTCTTGTTTGCTTTCCAAAAACAACAAGCACAAAACAACTAACTAGCTTGATCTACATTGTAAAATAAAACAACTTTCTAGTTTAATATTTTGATGAAAATTATAGAAAATTGCACTGAAACTAGCTTAGATCTACTCTTTTAAGTGAAAAAATATTGAAACTGTTGATTAATTGGGTTGGTTGTCATTGATTTCAACCCTTAAATAAAGTCCGGTAGCGAATTCCGATAGCACAAAGGTTTGGGTAATGGACCCAAGTTTGTTTGATGTATAATGGTATGAGTTTTGATATATTTGCAGGTAAGACTATTCTAGATGGATAATATATGTCATGCCATTTTTGGTGGTATGTGGAATGTTACATAACTCCTCACGGTTTGAGAGTTATGGCCTTACGAAGTTGGAGGACTCTCATATGTTGGCTTGAAGCCCCCAAAGGCCAAAGAAGTCAAAGTGCTTGCAAAGAAGAAGTTATTTAAATAATAAAGTGAAGTGACAAAGTCAAGGAGGATTATATAAATAATAAAGTAAATGAAGAACTTTCTAATTATGGAAAGTGGTTATAAGAAGGTTAACTGTAAAATGAGGAAAATTGGTTAAGTAGTCAAGTGGCTATTGGATACATGGAGAAGTGGAAAATTGGGAATAGTTGGACATAGGTGACTATGTGGACAGAGTGGCTATGTGGACAAAGTGGTCTAGAAGATGCTTCTAAGGAAGCTACATGAAAGTATAAATAAGAGGCAAGGCTCTCTCATTTCAATCACACTTGAGCATATTGAATATCTACATGTGACTGAAGTAACCAAAGGATATCTAAGCTAAATTTCAGAGGGAAGGTGAAGTAAAGAAGGCTGAAATTCAAGGGAGGATAAATTCTTTTGATGATGCTTTCTAAGGTATGTTATTTACAGGTCATCTCACCATTTTCACAATAACTTTTTTTCTAGAATGATTCAGACCGTGAAATTGGGAGGCCACTGAGAAAACATATTCAAGTAGCTGTGGTACAGATTTCATATTGTGGGTCGTTGTATTTTTTGAGTTACACTCTGTGGAAAATAGGGTTTGTGGCTAGTCCTGAAACTAGTCTAAAACATGTGTTTCGGGTAAAAACTTCATAACTTATTCATAACAGATCCAAATTCAGTAAGACCAAATGTGTTGGTTAGAGTAAATTTTTTAGTATTATGTGTAAAAGTTTCATATCCATACAACAAATATTCCATGCGGGGAACGCTCTACAAGTTCGCTCTCTAGAATAATCCAAAATTCAACAAGGTATGCCATTTTTTCTATAACTCATTTTCTGAGAGGTTCCAAGTAGTGAAACCTGGAGAAATTGCATTAAAAACACTGAAGAACATTGTGTACTATTTTTATATCTCTATTCCTTACAGGTACATAGTTATGATTATTTCAAGTTAAGGTTGTTGACTAATCCAAAACTAGTCATGTGAGACTAAAGTAAAGTTTGATGAAAATGCTAGTCTCTTGTTGTTAAAGTTAAAAAAGGTTTACAGGTTGAGGTACATGTTGGTGCATGGTTGATGCACTTGTTTATGGTTCAAGTTGATTACAGGTTGTTTGGTACAGGTTGGTGCATGGTTGATGCACTTGTTTATGATACATGTTGATTACATGTTGAAGTATATGTTGATGCATGGTTGATACATGGTTCAGGTTATTGGTACAGGTTGTTTGGTGAAATTTTATTGGTACATGTTTACAACAGTATATCTCACAATGATAGTGTGAGAGTGGTTCCATCATTATACTTATACGTCAGGGCGGTTTCATGGGGCAAGGACAGGTGGTTGTAGCCAGAGAACATAGGGGGTTGTAGCCTCCTTCTGGTTGTAGCCAGAGAATTGGGGAGTTGGAGCTTCCCTCATGTTGTAGCCTGAGAAACTAGGGGGTTGGAGCCTCCTTCCAATTGTATCTAGAAAACAAAGGAAGTTGGTGCTTCCAATGAATGTAATTATTCAAAACATATAAGAAAAAACATTCTGTGGTTTTCTCCCGCTTTGGGTTTCCACGTAAAAATACTGGTGTACTATGTATGTGTATGATTGTTCATTTGTTCATTGTTTATTTACTCTGCAAATATTGGATGCTAATGCTACATTGATATAACACTTGCATTATATGGTTAAAAAGGATTATATTTCTCTATTACTGATTCACCCGCCCTCTCAGTAATCCAACAGAAACTAGATCTAAGACTTTATGCATGCAACATTAGATGCTAAAATTTATCTTTCAAAGCAGATCTAATTGACATGCAAGCAAATAAAGAAGAAGGAAGAAGAAAATTTATGATTTTTCAGAGCCTTTGCTTGAGCGTGGAACTCTTTAGGCTATGGGGTCCCTTTGGTGCAAGGAATAGGGAGGACGTCTTCTTTTCGAACTTCTTGGACAAACACTAAATGCAAACTAGCTCCATTGCTTCTCCAAGAATTGGATCCTACATGCTACAAAGAACACTTGCAAATACCTGTAAAATTGGTGTTTCCTACACAAGAAACCTCAATTGCACATTAATTTAAACAAAAACAAGATATGAAATGTAAGCATTCAAATATAGATAAACAAATGGATTAGAAAGTAAACCAACTAAATAATCCACTCCAATAAGATAACAATATCCCTATGATTAGCCAAATTAAACAATAGATACATGCAATAAATCAAAGCAACATCACCTCAAATATGTCCAACATCCATCCACACATGAGCACCAAACACCAATAGATGACCTCCAAAGTATTTTTATTCAAATATAGAAAAGATTACAATAATGAATAGCAAGGTCACCCAAAATCCAACTATCTAGAAGGAGAGGGGTCACCTTCTATTTATTATATTCCGGGTGATAATTCCCAAGATAGGATGCACTAGTGCATGCGGGACTGGCGCATAGAGTAAAGAGGAGATGGAGTGAGGTGAGGTGGAGTGGAGTGGAGTGATGTGAGGTGGAGTGGATTGGAATGAGAGTGAAGAGGAGTGAGGTGGAGTGTGAGTGTAGTGTGAGGTCGAGTGTTTGCATAGGGATGTGCACCCTCTCTCCTAAATGCACCACCTATGAAGAGTGGGTCAAGTTCTATCTTTGGGATCATCTCCCATGTACACATCACTAAATAAGTCACCTTCCACTTTAGTAAACTCACCCAAGATTTGAGTTGAATGAAAATCGAGGAAAAACATGTCCCCAACATGTTTCCTATCTTTTATCATTTCTCCTAAAGTTTAGGGAATTTAATTAAATGGCCCTTTTCTGTCTTTTTTCAAGATAAATACATTTTTGAGTGATTAAAATCACTTTTTTTCCTAGACATAAGGTGAACATGGGTCTAAAGGGTCCTCTGGATTAGAAAACGAGCACAAACATGACATGTGACAATGACTAATGCCATATTTTTACAATTTATTGACTTTACATTAAAAAATTTCCGTTTTGCGGAAAATTTATTATTTGACTAAAACATAAAAAAAAAACCTATGGGGAACTAGCGCAATTTACATATGACTCAATAAACATTACCTAGAATGAAATCATATACATTTATACACTAGAAATTGGTTATACCATGCCAATTCCTAACCACCAACACATACTCCAACTTTGGAGTCAGTATTTGAGTGAAAAAAATTAGAAATTATTAATCGCCCAATAAGGTAGGAAAAAAATAATTAACAAGTGAAAAAAAACACTCTAAAAACACACTAGAGTACGTGATCATACCCAGGTCTTAGGTGGCCAATAGTATTTTACAACTTTCATGCTCAAGTCATTTATTACAATGCCCCGGAGGGATGGAAATGCCAAAAAAATGGTCTTTAAAAAGACCTGGTGAATCTGTTACTTCTGACTTCTGAGCATCTGTCTTCTCAGTCTCTGGTGGATAATATTCAAATCTAGCTACTGAAACTTGGTGGATAACATTGGCTCCATATGAGTACGTGTGGTTGATATTTATATCTGAAGGAGACCATGTGAGAATCCAAAATCAAATGACATGCATCATCGACGCCTTGTCAACAACATATCCATATAAATCCAATAATAAACATGAATTGCAATTATAATATACAAGTAAATATGTTACAAAAAGAAGTAAACATACATGTAAATATGGTACAAAAAGAAATAAATAAATGATGTACATAAAATCAAAAGCATAATGTACAAATGATAAGGTTTAGATGATATGATACAGAGGATGCCCCCCTAGGCATCAAATGACCTCATTGAAGAACAATTTGAGAAGTTGACCGTTGACTGGGAGTGCCAAACTCTCACCATCCAATATGCTGAGAAAAGAAGAGTTCTTGCTGGCTGTACCCTGTATGATGTATGGACCCGTCCATAAACTGTCAAACTTTCCATGATTCCCTGGATTTTCCCTTCTTTTATCCCAAAGAAGGACTATGTCCCCTTCCTGAAAAACTCTCTGCCATGAAGACTTATCAAAAGTATTGTTTACATTTTCCTTATTCTTTATACTCTGATCCAATAATTTCCTTCTACTCTCATCCAACTCAACTAACTGATCAATCCTACTCTGTTGGAAATCATCATCCAGACCATACCTCTGCACAAAATGATACACTTGAAGCTTCAAGTGAACTGGTAAAGTAGCATCAAGCCCGTAGACAAGATCAAAATGACTCTTTCTTGTGGAACTCTTCTTGGTGATTCTATCCACCCATAATGCAAACTTAATCTTGTTGTCCCATGGCCTCTTATTATCCCCAACTATTTTCTTTAGAATATTCATTAAGTTCTTATTGTTGGATTCAGAAATACCATTACCTTGGGGATAATAGTTTGAAGAGTGGGACAACATAATGCCATACTTAAAACATAATGAAGACAATTCTTTTGAGCTGAAGGCCTTGGCATTATCGGTTGTAATCTTGGTGGGAACATCGAACCGAGTGATTATCTTATCTTCAAGAAAATCCATGGCCACTTTTTCGATTGTTGACTTAGTGGATATTTCTTCTACCCACTTAGTAAAATAATTAGTCGCTGTAATTATCCAAGTGTAACCATTACTTGAATTATCCTTAAATTGACCTATGAAATCAAGCCCCCACTGCTGAAAAGGGGCTTCGACCACTACTAGATGAAGAGACAAGGCTGCTAGCTTTTGCTTCCTTGTGAATAACTGACACTGCTGACAACCCTTGACCATTTTATGAACATCTGAGATAATGGTCGGCCAATAGTAACCTGCTCAGAGGATTTTATGGGCGATAGTTTTAGCCGTGAAATGAACACCACAAAATCTTGAATGGAATTCAACCAAAAGTCTCTTGGACTCTAGCTCATCAACACACCTAAGTATCACCCCATCGGGGTTCCTCCACCCGAATCCATATTGAATGATACAATACTTAGCCTCTTTCAATCTCAATTCCCTTCTCTTATGACCAATCAAATGATTTGGGCATGTAAGGTTTGAAATAAAGAAGATGATATTTGCATACCATTGGTGTTGTTCTAACTTCTAAAGTTCATATGATAAGGCTAGCCTAGATTGACTATTTTGACAGACCAAGTCCAACACTTGTTCATTTCCTTCAGTGAGCATTTGAGCCAACCGTTGAACTTTAATCAACTTAGTGGGTTTGATCTCTAAGTCATATTCTTGAATCTTGGAGACCCACTTTCCTCTGAATCCCAAGCAATCCTGTTGCCCAAGGATATCTTTTACTACTGACTGAGGGACATACCCCACAAATTTTGAGTATCCTATATAGACTCGAAAATGATTAAGGGATTTAACTAAGGCATAAGCTTGATTTTCCATACTAGTATAGTTAAGTTTAGAATCTTGTAATGCCTTACTCAAAGAAGCAATGGGTTGCTCCTGACCCTCTTCATTTTTCTGGAGCAATACCCATGCAATAGTGTCTTCTAAAGCAAAGGAAAATATTTGAAAATATTTTGAATAATTTGGACTAATTAGCACATGAGACTTGCCAATTGCGTCCTTAATAATTTTGAAGGTCTTCCTTCCTTCATCTATCCACTCAAACTTAACATCTTTTTTCAATAATTTGAGGAGTGGTTTCATCATCTCAGCCAAGTTTGGGATGAACCGTCTGACAAAGTTTATATGTCCAAGAAAGGACTGAAGGGATTTCTTAGTTGGGGGTAAAGGAAATTTCTTTATAGCTTTGACCCTTTCAGGATCCATCTTTACCCCGTCTTTTGCTATAATGTGACCTAGCAACTTGCCTTCATCCACACCCAAAATAGACTTAGCTGGATTGAAAGAGATGTCATACTTCCACCACCTTTCAAACAACTTCCTAAGATGACTTATGTGATCTGACCTTTCTTTTGAAAAAACTATCAAGTCATCTTGGTAGATTTCAATGATCTTGCCCATTAACTCATGGAAGGTAAAATCCATGGCTCTGTGAAAAGTGGCACCTGCATTTAGTAATCCAAAAGGCATCCTTAGGTATTGAAAAGTGCCCCAAGGTGTGGAGAAGGTAGTTTTTTTTTGATCTTCCTTCTTCACCAACACTTGGTTATAACCAGAGAAGCCATCCAACATGGAAATAATCTTAGAACCAATTACCCTTTGAAGTAGGGTCTCCATGTTGGGTAGGGGGTAATTGTCCTTGATGCATGCTAGATTTAAATTTCTGAAATCAATGGATAACCTTATCCCCACATTTTTCTTTCTAACAACAACTAAGTTGGAGCACCATGATGAATGTCTTTTTGGAGCTATGATGCCACCATCCAACATCTTCTTAAGCTCAACTTGAACTAATGGTGTGTTTCACATGAAATTTTCACACTTAGGTACCTCACCCTAAGTGTTGTAAGTGTCATATAAGTGTCTCATACACCTTGACACCATGGAATAATCTATGTAACAATCCCTAGTCAATGTGGAGGAGGTATATATTACATGAAGGCCAAAATACCAAGTGCACATTGATTATTATTAATATCCATGAAAAAGAAATTAATTAAGTGTGAAAATCCACCTCACATTTGGTTTCCTATTTTTTAGGGAAGGTGGAGGATCTCATGGATGATTGAAATATTTCCTCAAAATCCTTGAGAGATATTTCCTCCCTAAAATCCTTAAGAAATATTTTCTCCCTAAATATCTTAGAGATCCCTTTTTAGTGGATCTAATGAGTGATCCTCTTCATCGTGGTTAAGCCTCCAAATCCTATATAATGAGGAATTTCCATGGAGAAGGGGGAATAGAGGAGTTTAGAGATACCAAAATTATGATCTCATGATAGTGGAGATTTGAGGTATCAAACTTATGGTTTTGGGAGAAAGTTTTAGGATATCAAACCTATGATTTTGGGAGCTTTGTGCAAGGCATGGACGAGGAGAACTTGGGGAAGCTACTGCAACTACATATACAGTCTGTAAGTATTTATATAAGAGTTCTCATTAATATATTTCTTGGAATATTTCTTTCTAACCTATGTATCTTTACATATGTTTGTTTTATAGATAGATTTGATTGGACTAATCTTATAGAGTAGAGTAGGAGTTCTTTGTCTTACCGTCCATTGCATTGCAAGTGTTAAACAATGCTAAGGAGCTCAGAGATCAAGCTCAAGTTGGAAAAACGAGGACAAACATCGGAATAAGGTGCATCATACTTTCTTCCTTCTCCTTATATTTATGATTAGTTAGTTAGATTCAAAGGAATGTTAGTGTCCATTTGCATGTTTTCTGTATTGGTATAGGGGTCTAGAATCCAAAAGGATATTCACATGTCTGCAGGGGGATTTTCCTACAATAGAAATTGGTGACTCCATTGGGATATAAATTAATTTGTATTTCCACAGATTTTACCTACCATTTTCCCACCTTTTAGATCACTTTTACTATTTTTTCATAATCTATTACCTTTCTCCCATCTTCACTAGCAATTTTACCAATTTCTGTGAATTTTGGGTGAGTTTTTTTGAATTTTTTGGCTCTGTTTTGAATTTCTGGGAAGGGTATCACTCCCTTGGGGTGCATGTCATAGAACGTATCTCTAATAAGTGCTCCCCTGTAGTTATTTAAAGAGTTCTATAATGCTTTGTTCCCTTGAGTTAGGGAGCGCTAGTCTCTTTCTTGGAGGTTTTCTGCCTTCTTCTGCTCAGATTTTTGCAGTCTGTTTTGCAGAAGTCTTTACCTAGACTCTTTATGTTGGTTTGTGAAGTTGTTTAGGTTTATATTTGGTAGATATCACTTCCTGTTGTCTTGATTGGATCTTGAAACTTTTTCAGAATTGTGAAATTTCCCTTTCTTGTTGCTTGGTTTGTCGAGACAGTTTGAGTAATTCCTCTTTCTCCCTGTCTTTTCTTGGATTCTTCTCTGCACTTTCTTGTGTTCCTTGAATGCTTGTTCATTTTCGAATCCTTTATTGATTTATTTTTAGAACATGTTATATCCTACTTGTTTTCTTTCAATTCTCATTTCTTTGAGTGCATGCTTTGTTTGAAGCCCTTTTTTCTTCATGTCTTTTGCATCTGCATCTGACTCTTTCTTTTAATTGAAAGTAGTGGAGGATTAAAGGATTTGGATTTACTTTATTTATACATTAGAATCAAACAAAGAATATAGTTTCATTCTTTCTTTTGGGTAGTGAAACTAGCTTGCATATGAAGTAGTGAAATTGCATGGTTTTTGGCATTTTTGGTTTTGAATTTTTTGGGGGGCCAAGAATCGTGTCTTGGTGTACAGTCTCTTTGGATCATTTCTTGAGGATATTGATATTGATGAGTTTAATAAATTTTTGGGACATTGTGCATCTAGGAATAATAAACATTTTCTCCTTCTCGTAATATAGCTTTCATCGAAGTGAAATATTTTCATTCTCATTTCTTTGCATTGTTCAGAGTCAGTCAAAACACCATTTAGTCAATGCCAATTTCCTCTTGAGTAAAAAACAACCTTAAAATAAAGAAGTTATAAAATTTGTGAGACATTTTTACATTTTCAGGTAGCAGACCTACATCATCTTAGGCTGTAGGGATTTGGAATAGGTTGAAAGCATAACTTTCCAAATCTGTCAAACAAACTTAGAATCTTGCGATAGTGAGAGTAAATCCAATTTTTGTATAAGCATAGCTGTGATCCCCCTCTCACACAAGGGTTACGCACGAGGTCACATTTGGGAGAGCCACAAATATTATTCCTCCGAGGTTTAACCATTCATAGTAGTAATATCATATATTGGGGGTTGTTCATTTGGTCTCGGTGCTTTTTGAATTCTGAATCCGTTCGGAGTTCTCTAGAGTTCTACCGGTCCACTTGTCCTTAGTTCTCTCGAAGGATTTTAGACTTGTTATCTTGCCCATACGTGCAGACTAGAATGTCGACTGTACCCGTAAAGAGTTTGACTTCGAGTTGGTGTCCTTAGTAGCCATCATATTTAGGGTCCTCACACAAGGTGACAATGAAGGGAAGTCTTCGTTGTACCTGGAACAAATGTTGGTCAAACTCACACGGGTTCCTTGGAGGGTAAATCCACATTTATTGTGTGGAAGATTGCACCAAGGCATAATTCCATTAAGCAGGTCACCTACGTAACTGATCCAACCTCTCTATCCCAACTCCTTCCTATATTGATCTCGCGATGTTGGATTTCATCACCAACTAGTGGTTTCATTGTGGGAAGGTTTGTTTGATTGTTTTCTTCTCAGATTTGTAGCGTGTGTTGTTTTTTTTCCTTAGTGGACCTTAGGTAGAGTCAATGTCAATGGAATCAACTCTTGGGAGTACCAATAGAGGAACCCCTTTTCCTGGGGAACCTTTCACCTTTCCTTATTTTGGAAACGTTGGTCTTCTGTGCATTTCCACACTGAGTCTTACGGGACTCATGATCGGATTACTGGTTTGGTTGTTCCCCACTCCAATGATCCCGAGTCTTCCCAGTGCTTCGAATGAACCTAGTGCTTCAGATGTAAGAACACCACCCACACTTCAAACTCATGTTGAATTTTCACCTTCTTCACCCATTAAATATCCTTCCCTTTATCCTTCTTCGCCTAGTGAAATCTCTAAAGAAAGTATCCAGGTTGATAAGAAGACGAAGAAACAGAAAGAGAAGAAGAATAAGAACTAGAAAGGGACCAAGCCTCCAACCACATCAGATGTTGGATCCAAGCAACCACCTATTCTTAATCGTACTAGGAGTGTTGATGAGATCGATAAGACTACAACGAAGAATTTGAAACCCAAATTCCCTTACAGTATTTGTAAGGGTGACCACTTTCTGAGGGATTTCCATGGTCTTCCCAAGGTATTAGAAATGTGGTCTTCCACATCATCGGCCCCTGCTGGACATGCCGGTGACGCCCCATCAACTAGTGACGTTAAGGTTGGTAAGAAGAAGAGAGCTGTCAAATTTCCTTTCATTTTATGAGAAGGTGATCATTACTCTCACCTTTATCCTCATATGAATGAGGCTTCTTCTCTTTTGGAAAAGATTCAACTTCCAACTGGTTATCGTAAGATTCCTCCCAACCCATCTTTAGTTGATGGACTGGTCAATCCGGTTGCATCCCCGGTTAGTCCAGTTAATCAGGTGGTCAATCTGGTTTCATCCTCAGTTTAACCACTAACCAAAGTAGATGATCCAGTTCCTTCATCGGTTAGATCCACTCTTCATCTAAAGAGTGAACCCAAAGTGGTTGATCCTATCTTGTCATTGATCGATCCCACTCCTCCTATGAAAAGTGCCAAATTAGTTGATCCGGTTCTGTCATCGATTGATCCCACTCCTCCTCTGAAGAGTGGCAAATTGGTCGAGCAAGTTCCATCATCGATCGATCCCACTCCTCATTCAAAGAGTGATGATTCCGCTCAGGTCTAACTCATTAATACTGATTCACTTGGACAAGGGGGCACTCCGCTCATCCCGATGGCACCCCCTTCAAGCAATCAGATGATTTCTGTTGATTGGAATCATTTGACAAAACCTCATCTTCCCTCTTACATGCCTTTCCAAATAACCATGGAAGTCTGTGATAGGAATATTCCTAACACTATAATAGACGAAGGTGATTTTGTTATCATCTTATCCACGAATGCTTGGCAAGCTTTTGGTTCAACACAACTTGCACCTGTGACTCAGAATCTATTGACCTTTGATAGACGAGTTAGTCAACCTTTAGAGATCCTTCCTCAGTTTCCGGTTACTTTGGGAGGAAAAATGGTCTACATTGATGTGATGGTAGTTCACAACCCCTTGGACTTTAACTTTCTCCTCAAGCGAGACTATGTCTATGTTGTGAGAGCTTTTGTGTCCACTCTTTTTCGAGTGATGTGTTTCCATAAAAATGGGAACATAGTAACAATCGACCAACTTTCATTCATTGACCCTCATCTGATAGTCAACCATACATCTTCCCTGAACGGTCCTTACATGCCAGCGATGTCTGCCCCACAACAGGTCAATTATGTAACGACCTATCCCATGTGTTCAACCCCGTACAAGAAGGAATCTCTCCCTTCTCCCGACTTAGATCCGGTAGTTGACATGGTCATCTCTTCGATAGGGCTATTAGATCCATATCTCCCTACCCTTATCGAGGCTGTCGACATGTATTCCTTCCATAGTGCTTTTATTCCATCTAGTAAAGATCTCTTGGAATCCATGATTGACGTTTGTCCCTTGACATGTATTCCTTCCAGAGCATTGTCCTCTTGGAAACCATGATCAAGTGAAGCTATGAGCATAGTTTTTCTTCTTTGTGGAAAACTCATCAAAAAATAAAACATAGGTCTTGAGCATTGCTTTTCTTCTCTGTGGAAAGATCGTTAAAAAATGAAACAGAGGTCATGAGCATAGTTTCCCTCTCTGTAGCAAGCTCGTTAAAAAATGAAACAATATTCACAAGCATAATTTTCTTCTTTTTGGCAAGCTCGTTAAAAAATGAAACATAAATTTGGGGATTGAACCCAAAACCTTGAGCATATTTCTTTTCTTGTGTCAAGCTTGTTAAAAAATGAAACAATCACCTCTCTCGTCAATTTGAGTATTTCTCTATATCTCATAGATATCAAGTTGAGTCTTTAGCTATATCTCGTATATGTCGAGTCGAGTCTTTTGTTAGGTCTCGTATTTGAACCTTCATTTCATCCACCCTTATCCTTTTTCTCCATCTAGTACATAAATTGGTGACAACCTCAAAGTCAGTGAATGAAATGAAGCTTGGGGGGGCATGTCTCCAACCTTTGATTATCATTCTGGAGTTAAGCCGTTATCTTTTCAAGTTGGGGGAAAAGTACCAACCATCCATGGGTATCCTTACCTTTGGAAATTACGTTGGGAGTTTACAAGTGTAGTTTAATTTTGTTTCAAGATTGTGTAAAAATGAAACCAATATCGAGCTTAGTCTTTGTTCTTTCTCATGCTTCTAAACACATGAGAATGTAACCAAATAAAATTTTATCACTTTTTCGGACTCGTAAAGGTTATACGAAAAAGGAACCCCATGGAGTCTCCTTTAAGCTCTTTTTAGACTCTCTAAACATGAAAATATTGCCGAGTGATCTTGCTTCCTTTCACACTTGTTAAAAGGTTTGAAAGGGCGTCTTTAGAGTGGTATTTTATCTCTTTTTCGACCTCGCGAGACTAAAATTACGAAAAAGGACAACCTTGGATTTTCCTTTAAGTTCTTTTTAGACTCTCTAAACATGAAAAACCACTGAGTTTTCCTTCTCTGGACTCGCTAAACTACACATTGAAGGTCCCATATGGGGATGAAACCTTACTTCTTCCAGTTCGTTAAACAAAGGAAGAGGAACTTAATGAAGGTGAGTTATATCGAGCATGTGTTACCATCCTCGACCTCGTTAAATTAAAAAGAGGTACTCATCTATCTAGGTGGGGGAAAAAATTGAAGGAAGTGGGTCAAGTTTTTTGAGAATCCTTTATGGAAGCTTTTGTCATCCTTGAACATGGCACCTGTTTACATCTCATCTTACAGTTGGGTAATATTCTTGTCTCTGAGTCATACTAATTCCATGTGTTGCCATAATTTTTCTTCCAGTCAGAGAGTACTCTTATTGTCGTCACATTACATTTTTGTACTCGTCAAGTCAATGCTGCCAAGTCAGTTGTTGTTCCTCATCATGTTCAAGGGAAGTTTCACTTAAAACCATCCATCTGTAGTATTTCCCGTTTCCATTTCCTGTGTTAGTCCATACTCATTTGATTCACCATTTTACATCACTTTACTATTTCATTTTCATGTCGTTGGCGGGGGATACATCAAGGCCCTCCTTCGACGATTCTTTTCTTGTCGACTTCAACACATAATCTAGGAATTAGACTTAGAAATGAGTTAGTACCTTGGGACCTACATGCCTCAATGGTAGGCCTCCTCGCTTTCGACAATGGTTTACATCATTGACCTCCGATCAGATGATTCCATGAGTGTTTGAACTGAACTCATTTATTCACATTCGTTGGAATGTACTAGGGTACCTTGGGATTCATTGACATCATTGGTTATTTCCCTCGCACTTGTTAACAATTTACCTCAATGATCGGTAATCAAGTGGTTTCTACTGTGTTCAAAATCAAAACATCTATTCACATGGCTAGATTCATACAACATTGGGATTGAGACGAAGACCCTGGGTTGAGCATTCACTTTTTTAAACTTATTTTGCCAAGCTGTGAAGGAGATCATTTGAACATGATGATGTATAAAATATCACATAGATCCACATTGTATTGGTCCGTGGCTATGTTTTATCATCTCCTAGCTCCACTCTGTATTTTTTGTGGCTATGATCAGTTCATGTCATGCAGGTATGGATCCACATTGTATCTTTGGTGGCCATATCCTTAGTCAATATTTTTCATGAATCCGCAGTGTATTGGTCGACAACTGTGCTTTGAGTCATCTCGTATTCTGAGCATATGTATGCCTGCCTCGAAAATGGAAGATTTTTTAATACTATTTGATGGTTGTTTGTAGCTTCTTCCAGGTTCTCCAACTCCACACTCTTGCATTAAAGATTTTTTAAAGTGTTTTGGCCATCATTCTCTCTTCTGACCTCACACTTTAGGGGGAATTCTATTACACATGAAATTTGCAAACCTAGGTACCTCACCCTAAGTGTTGTAAGTGTCATATAAGTGTCTCATACACCTTGACACCATGGAATAACCTATGTCACAATCCCTAGTCAATGTGGAGGAGGGATATATTACATGAAGAACAAAATACCAAGTGCACATGAATTATTATTACTATTCATGAAAATTAAATTAATTAAGTGTGAGAATCCACCTCACATTTGGTTTCCTATTTTTTAGGGAAGGTGGAGGATCTCATGGATGGTTGAAATATTTCATCAAAATCCTTGAGAGATATTTCCTCCCTAAAATCCTTAAGAAATATTTTCTCCCTAAATATCTTAGAGATCCATTTTTAGTGGATCTGATGAGTGATTCTCTCCATGGTGGTTAAGCCTCCAAATCCTATATAATGAGGGATTTCCATGGAGAAGGGGGAATAGAGGAGTTTAGAGATACCAAAATTATGATCTCATGATAGTGGATATTTGAGGTATCAAACCTATGGTATTGGGAGAAAGCTTTAGGATATCAAACCTATGATTTTGGGAGCTTTGTGAAAGGGATTGACGAGGAGGACTTGGGGAGGTTGTTGCAACTGCATCTACAGTCTGTAAGTATTTATTTAAGAGTTCTCATTAATATATTGCTTGGCCTAATTCCTTCTAACATATGTCTCTTTACATATGTTTGTCTTATATATGGATTTGATTGGACTAATCTTATAGAGTAGAGTAGGATTTCTTTGTCTCGCTATCCATTACATTGCAGGTGTCAAACAATGCTGAGGAGCTTGGAGATTAAGCTCAAGTTAGAGCAGCGAGGACACACATAGGAATAAGGTGCATCACACTTTCTTCCTTCTCCTTCTCTTTCTGATTAGTTAGTTAGATTCAAAGGAATGTTAGTGTCCATTTGCATGTTTTCTGTCTTGGTATAGGGGTCTAGAATCCAAGAGGATATTCACCTATCCACAGGGGGGTTTTCCTACAACATGGTGCTAACTTAGGATTTATCTGCCTAAGTTTTTTTTGGAAAGGATTTTTGTCATCCTTGAGGGGGATAGTATGTTGAAACACATCCTATTTATATGCTTTGAGCTCATCATATGTGACATAAAATACATCCCTATACTCTTGGACTAGACTAATCAATTCCTTTCTTTCTTTTTCTGAAGTTCCTTTTCCAATTTTTATGAACCTTGGGACTTCCTCTGTCCCAATGTTGATTTCAATATAAATTCTAGGATTCATTACTTCCTTTTTCTTTTTATACATATCATGCATGCCAAAATTTTTTTCTAAGGCAACTATTCCTCTAGGAACTAGATTTTTTATTGGATTATCTTCATCAACATATTCTTTTGCCTCCTCTTTGTAACTGATATTGAAACCCGAGAATTCCTTGACATTGTGGATGAACCTTAGTATTTTTTCATCATATTTGAAAACTTGCCAATGATCAATATTGTTTGGGATAGATGGCCTAAAGATTATCTCCAACTTTCCTTTTCCTTTAATTAGATCTTCTGAGGGATGGAGGGTAGAATCTGCTACAACTAGACTGTCAACCAAACTGTTTTGATCTCTATGGATAATAATGAGATCTATAGCATCAAATAACTCTATGTTATACCAAATGGAATTTCTATATCTTCTTAACCTCTCACTTTTGCATGCATATTTATTTTTGA
Organism: Picea mariana; assembly: GCA_032191745.1. NCBI lineage: Eukaryota > Viridiplantae > Streptophyta > Pinopsida > Pinales > Pinaceae > Picea > Picea mariana. The sequence continues at coordinate 17,040 of JASDQU010685637.1, read as the reverse complement.
CTTGGAGAATTACTAAGTTTGAATCACCTTTTATATTTAGAATCTTGATACCCATATCCTTAGAAATATCCAAACCAAGCAAACATGCCTCATACTCGGCCACATTGTTTGTTGCATCAAACTCAAGTCTTAATGCAAAGTTATAAGTTTTACCATTTGGATATTTTAAAACAATCCCTACCCCTTTTCTTGATCTTTAGTGGGATCCATCAAAATTCATGTTCGAAGCTTTATTACTTTCTTTTTCATCCTTGAATCTTTATTTAGCTGGTGCTAGGAAGTTAGAACATATGGATAAGTTACCCATGTCATTCACTTGGAATAAAAACTCATTGAAAGGCTCTTTAGGATCTTCAATATGATATTTTCTTTCCATTTCTCTAAAGAGTCCGAAATTCTCAGTTGAGGGAGGAGGGTATGGAATAATTGCAAAAGTTAAATCAATATTTAAGCAAACCCCATCTGAGCTCCCCATTTTCTAGATAGAAGAATCCCCCATGCATCCGACACATCAATAACAAGAACATCTATATTGAATGCAAAGTCAGGGCGAAAAGCTAGCTTCACTGGAAAATCTATGATTATTCCATGAGTTTTGATTTATCTAGAATCCATGGAACATACATTATGATAAGGCCTTGTAATTTTGAGGCCCAACCTTTGCATAATTCCCTTGGTGATGATATTTGATGAAGCACCTGAATCATACATACAATTATGCAACCATTTATCATTTATTTCTAAAGACACAAAGAAGGGAGGATTTTCTTCCATGGTCCTATCTTTGCTAGTAAAAGCCACTTGAGGATATTCATGATGTTCTTTAACTTTTTCTTGATCTTTCGAAACAACTTAATTACTTGGAACATTTATTTCTTGAAGAAGTTTCTCTTTCTGTGAAGGTATTTTCAAGAGAACTAACACTGGAACCAAAATCTTTACATTTGAAATCCAACAACCTAAATCAACAGTTAGATTAGTAATTGGAGTGTTTGTAGGAGTAGTTACCTTAGGAAAGTTAGCTTGAGACTTTGTTCCTTCTTTCCCCTTCCTCTGGTACACTATTCCTTTATGCCTTTCCATTTCCAAAATCTGCTCATTTGTGGGCTTATGACCATATAACTTAGTGACAATGTCATATTCTTCAATCACTTCATTAGCTTTCTCACTTCTTTCTTGAATTTAAACCCAATAGTCCATTTATAATGGGTGAGCTTCACCAAATTTGTTAATGTGATTGGAGTTTCTAGATTGCCCTACAAAATTGTTTGTTGGAGGAAGGCCCTGTTCATTTATCTAGAAAAAAACTGGGCAGGTGGATTCTTTGTGAAAATATTCACAATCTCTACAAAAAGGTGGTATTTATTCATTTACCACATTATTTGACTCTAGCTGATTATGAGGCCTTTGGTCTTGAGGAGGACCTTTCTTTTGTCACCTATCATTATTTGGTCTGGGTTGGAATCTATTATTTTAAGATCTTTCCATAGCTATCAGCCTATTCTGTAAAGCACTAAGATGAGTAGCATGGGTTGCTTCCATTATTTTAACAATCTTAGTAACGACCTTTAAAGGGTTGAAATTTGGGTCTTTATTGTCAGGAGCTACAATCTTGTCCTTTGCCTCTGTCTGTCTAGAAGAACTACCCTAACTGAAACCTGGAATATTGGACTTTTCTGAAGCTTGCATATTTTTTTCGATCTTAATTGCTATATCCTGAGCTTCCTTGAGGTTGGGGGGTTGCTTATCTCTAAGTTGGTATCTCATTTCCCCACCAAAAGCCTCAACATAATAGATCAAAATAACATCATTCAGAGGCTTGATATATGTATGCATACTTGAGACTAATTCATTGAATTTTTTGTTAAACTCATCCATAGTCTCATTTTCATTCTTCTTTATTGTGTTGAGGGTTGCCAACAGGTGACAATGATCTCTCTTTTCCCCCCATTTTTCAGTGAAGGCATCTAACAGATCTTTAAGCGTCTTGAATGAGTTGTTGGGCATGTCCTCATACCAATCTGAGGCATCTTCTTCTAAGGAGAGGACACAGAGTTTCATTTTCACATATTTGTGGTCATGTACTACACACCACTTATTAATACATCTCATGAATGAATTAACATGCATTTTTGCAGAAATAACATTATTTTCTTGAAAACTAGGTAATTTTTCTATGGCTTTTTTTGGAATAGCATGAGGATAATTGTTTATTGCAGTAAAATCACAAGGGTCATAAATTTCCATTTTCGAAATAAAACTATCACTAACAAAAATAAAGTGGATATAAAAAATGGACTCAGAACCTAAATGACTAAGGATTCTACGAGAAGATTCTTTGGCTAACCTCCTTCTATAAACCTGTTCAAGTTCAGGAATGAAGTCAACTAAGCCTTCTGAATTCCTTCTTGTAGAATACTTAGCCAAATTAGAAATTAGTGGAGTCACTAGATGATTGAGTGTAGATCTGATAAACTACAAGCATAAAAAACTAAGTAAAAAAAAAAGGAAAAGAAGGTCGTATTCTAGGAATAGAAAGATTTATCCCCGACAATGGCGCCAAAACATGTTGCTGCCTAATACACACTTGGGCTATTGTGGAAGAAATATTCAATCCACTTAGTGTGTCCTTGGGGGAAAGTATCGATTCAAGGTGTTGTTACCTGATCCTCAACTCCTCTGTCTAGGCCAACTCCTAATGAAGCCAAGGGGGGTAGTCCCTAACAAAAATACTAAGGCTCTTTCAACTAAAATAAGCAAAAAAACTACTTCTAGGAGTCTATTGTAAAATAAAACATAGGCATTCAACACTTATCATTCATCATTTGAGATACTCATATAAATCATTTGTCCATAAGCATGCATAAATCAAATAGGATAGAAGATCTGGAAGATTAATGAAATTCATTAGATAATCACACATGAATGAATTAAATTGCTCACATACATAAAGATAAATCCATAGTACCAGTGCCTTAAAAGTATTGTGGGCAGCTGTTGATCGCGTGATTTATTAAGGTAAATTAAAAGTAGATTAATGAGAGATTGTGTGGCCTCTTTGTTTGGAAACTTTCGAATAACTTACCGAAGCCCCAGGGCCTCACCAGTAAGTTCACTAAGGGTGTTAGATGTCCAACACAGGGAGAACCTAGATCTCAAAGTTCCCCTCTGACTTCACACACTCCCCTTAGGCAGTTTCCTATGCATTGAAGTAGAAACTATTGAGATTTACCTAGTTAAACTACTCCACACAAATAACTTTGTGGGAAAGGTTTATTTTAACTTTTCAAGGAAATAAATAAACTTTGAATATTTCTTGAAACTGAATTGAAACTTTGCAAGAAACTTGAAAAATGAAAATATGCTTGCAAGATTTTATTGTTGATAGCAGAAGGTAAAATCTAAACTAAGCATGCATAAAGATTGAAATTACTTTTAAGCTTAAGTGCATGCAATATTTGAGTGTTGTGTGTGTTAAATTTCCTTTTGCTTATGTGTGGTTGTGAGATCATGCAATGAAACTTGTAAGGAAATAAAGCAAAGACAAACACACAACACACAAATCCCCCTAATGGGGATGAATAAATTGGGCTCCAAAGGCCCACTTTTATTAATCTTATTACAATGAGAAATGCGTTCTATTTTCTCCCTTTTTGAACTTATGGACCCTTATAGAATGGATCGGACTAAAACAAACTATTACAAAATACTTTTTGAAGGTCATAGTCTTCAAGGGTTCCAACTTGGGCTCAAATTTCTTCACTTTTTCCTCAATTTCTCAAGAGTTTTCCATTGATTTTTGATGGAACTGCTAAAAACCAACAAATAAAGTGATTATAATATGATGAGAAATAATCTAAAAGACTAAACTAAAACTTGAAAAATTTGGCCAAAATTTTCTGAAATTTTCCTTAGGCAAAAATGCAACTTTTTGGAGACTTTTCGATGCTTTGAATGAGCCTAAACTAAGATCTTTTAGTTGTTTCTATTTTCATTCCCAAAACAGCAAGCATAAAACAACTAACTATCTTGATCTACAATGTAAAATAAAACAACTTTCTAGTTTAAGATTTAGATGAAAATTATAGAAAATTGCATCGAAACTAACTTAGATATATTTTTTTAAGTGAGAAAATATTGAAACTAGATCTAAGAATTTATGCATGCAACATTATATGATTAAATTTATCTTTCAAAACAGTTCTAATTGACATGGAAGCAAAGAAAGAGGAAGGAAGAAGAAAATTTATGATTTTTCGGAGACTTTGCTTGAGCGTGGAACTCTTTGGGCTATGGGGTCCCTTTGGTGTGAGGAAGAGGGAGGACGTCTTATTTTTGAACTTCTTGGACAAAAAATAGATGCAAGATAGATCCTTTGCTTCTCCAAGAAATGGATCCTGCATGCTTCAAAGAACACTTGCAAATACATGTAAACTTGGTGTTTCCTACACAAGAAACCTCAATTGCACATTAGTTTAAACAAAAACAAGATATACAATGTAAGAATTCAAATATAGATAAACAAATGGATTAGAAAGTAAAGCAACTAAATAATCCACTCCAATAAGATAACAATATCCCTATGATTAGCCAAATTAAACAATAGATACATGCAATAAATCAAAGCAACATCACCTCAAATATGTCCAACATCCATCCACACATGAGCACATAACACCAATAGATGACCTCCAAAGTCTTTTTATTCCAATATAGAAAAGAGTGGGCCGAGTTCTATCTTTGGGAGCATCTCCCATGTACACATCACTAAACAAGTCTCCTTCCTCTTTAGTAAACTCTCCCAAGCTTTGAGTTGTCTGAAAACTGATGAAAAACATGTTCCCAACATGTTTCCTATCTTTTAACATTTCTCCTAAAATTTAGGGTATTTAATTAAATGACCCTTTTTCTGTCTTTTTTCGAGATAAATACATTTTTGAGTGATTCAAATCACTTTTTTGCCTAGACAAAAGGGGAACATGGGTCTAAAGAGTGCCCTCGATTAGAAAACGAGCACAAACATGGAATCTGACAATGGCTGATGCCATATTTTTACAATTTATTGACTTTACATTAAAAAAATTTCGTTTTGCTAGAAATTTATTATTTGACTAAAACATAAAAGAAAACCTACGGGGACCTAACACAATTTCCATATGACTCAATAGACATGACCTAGCATGCACTCATATACATATAGACACCATACATTGGTTATACCATGCCAAGGCCTAACCACTAGCCCATACTCTAGCTTTGGATTCAATCTTTGAGTGAAAAAACTTAGAAATTATTAATGGCCCACTAAGGCAGGCAAAAAATAATTAACAAGTGAAAAAAAACACTCTAGAGTACATGCTTGTAATATCCCTAGGACAAGCCCCAATTGTATTATGAATTGTAAACATGTTTTGTAGGCTGGTGAGCTGAGCAATTATAAGCTGGTAGGCTTATGTGTTAGTAGGCCGGAGAGCCTAGGTTTTAATGGCCATGAGACTGTTTTGTACATGTATATTCATAGTATTAATATAAAAACATCGCTGCATGTAGACCAACCACGATAAAAGAGAATGGGGGACTAATCTCCACTAGGATGGGTAAGGGAGAGGGGACTAATAGGTTGGGAAGAGGGGCTAAGCCTAAGGGATTAAGTCCAAGAGAATAATAATTTATTATTATTCCAAAAGATGTTTAAAAAGGATATGTTTTTATCGTAAGTTCCTTGGAGAGGATAGGTGACTTCCAAAAGGAAATGAACATGCTTCATGAGTGACAGGTGTCGGCTCAAGCACATGCATACTTAAGGGGGAAATTCTTGCTGTTGGGGGACATGCACAGGGGCACTCACTCACTCACACAGGGAGGTTCATGCACAGACAGTTTTGGCTCTCATGCTCTCACCATATTCTCTATGCTAGACCAGTTTGCCCCATCTCTCCTCACGAGTTCACTCACGCACTGAGCAAGCACACAACCATCCATTTTCGCCATTGCTGAACCCATGGCCATTGTGCACCTTTGTAATTTACTAAGCCGTGCCTTGCCTTACCTGACTTAGCTATTGCCGTTTGAAGAGGTAGGTTGTCAAGCCCACAATTGAAGAGGCAGGTTATCAGGCCTGTGAGAAACTCTCTCTCCAGGTGAGAGTGGTTGTTGTGGATTGAAGAATCAGGTTGTCAGGCCTGTGAGAAACTCTCTCCAGGTGAGAGAGTGTGCTAAGGAAGTGATTTCTCCTAGAAGGAGTCTCGTAGATATTACAAAACTCTAAGAATTCTGGTTCGGCCTGTTGCTGAAACCCAAGGTAAGGGAGGTGGAGCAGCCAGTGGACTGTGTGACAGTGAAGGTGTATACTCCTAGGGTGGGACAGGCATGTTGGGAATGAGAGTTTGTGAGCAGTGGGCGTAAGTGGCTCCTGGGAGAGAATCCTTCCTCTTAAACTATGTGACTTTCCTATTGACCTTGCCTATCCTAGGAATCCCTTGCATGGTGGAGTTTAGTCCCAGCTCGGGGGTGACCTACTACTAAGAGTGATGAGCAGTGTGGTCTAAGGCTAGGAGGTTCGTGGAAGGTCTGCACGTAGTTAGTGGTTTTTCTCCAGTTAAAAGATAAGTATCATTTCCGTGCTTAATTATGTATGTTATGCATGTCTGTGATTATTGAAATGTTATCATGTGTTCCATTGCATGTAGGATTTACTGCCAATTCCATTTGAGTCTGTATGGTAGCAATAATTATGTGTTATTTGTTTTAAAATCATTAGAAATGCATGTTATAGATATATGTATGTTCCTCAGTGGCATTGCCCGACCTGTTGGTGGTCGGGGACGTTACATATTGGTATCATAGCTAAGTGAAGTGTCCAAGTAGTGGTGTTTTCTGACCTGTTGGTGGATGGGGATGTTACAAATGGGTATCAGATCCAAGGTTCAAGAACTGAGCCTGGATGGGACGGATAAGTGGTCATTGGAACCAAGGTTTCAGGTGGAAATTGTGTCAATAGAAACCCATTTCGAACCTTAGAACATTCCTGAGTGCCAAGAGGTTACCTTGGCCATGTTATAAAGCTCAGGGGGTGTAGTGGTATTATAAAACCATGATAAACGTGGTATTGGGCCGAAGAGTAATGTGGGCCATAGGATCTATTCAGGAGAAGGAGGACAATTCCCGACCATCAGATCTAGAGAAAAGTGTAGGAGGGATAATCTGCAAGTCCTTAAGAATTTAGGACTTCGACGAAGTATGTGTTATAGAGTGGAAGAGGACAAAGCCCCGAAGCCCCGAAGTCCCCGAAGTGGAACTACATCGTAGATCTGGGGAGAAGAGATCAACCATTTTATTGGGCCGAATTGGATCAATCCAAGGGTGGAAATTATGGAGTGATATGAAGGACAGAGAACTCCCAAAGATTCAAAGTCGAGAGTAATCCAGACCGTTCGTCAAAAGGGACCCGTGTCAGCATATTGGCTTGTTCAAGATTTTGACGTTCGAGAGAATTAGTGTGTGCTAAGGCGTGAACTCCCAAATCTCGAAGATCCGAAGCCCCGAAGAGATGAAGTGGTGAGTCATGATGACATCACTTGGAGGTGACGTGGACCTCTCCTATACCTTCCATGTGCCCCCCACCCATAATGTTGACAACTGTACTATGTGGGCCCTGAGGTTGCATAACATAGTTAAAGGTCGGTGAGTCCACACTGGCATTGATCACGTCCACATCGATGACCAAGAAGAATTGTGGGGACCCAAATTGCACATGAATTAATTTCTCAGGCCAATCCCGCAATCCAAACCACGGTTTTATCGGGGGGTTATGTGTCAGTGTCAGAGGAATTGCGAGATGAAAGAAGGGTTACTCCAAACTGCGAATGCATGCCCCCTCAATTTCAAAGGCATTAAGTGATGTGACTATTCGGTATCTTAGTTCAAGTACAACAACCATGGGTCCCAGTGGATGCATGGCACCAGTTGAAAATTCTGGAGACTTGACACTCTAGAAGAATGGTTCATAAGGGAACGAAAGGAAGAACTTTCAAAAGTTTCATAACGCCGAGGTGACGAGGTGTAATGACTTCACCAAAGGTGACATGGAAGTGTTCATATATTAATGGTTCGGGGTGTTGGGGGTGTGTAGATGTGAAATCCTCCGAAGTCTCGAAGCTCCGAAGCTCTGAAGTCCCAAAGCTTAGATGCTTGAAGTTCCACAGTGGGTGTCAACCGTTGGATGCTGGGTAGTTGTGGATTGTTGATAGACCCTACTTTGTGAGTTCGTCAATCCAAAAATTTGAGAGATTTGTTTTGATGTGCTTTGAAAACTTCCGAAGCCGGAGGCTCGAAGTCCCGAATAAGCTCCTATAAACCTAGCACTTGGCCACAACCTGTGGTCGCATGGGTGGGGGCTAAGAGAAAGGGGCTAGTGCCCGAAAAAAATTATTGTAGAATAGAGCAGAGCTCAGAAAGAAAATATCTGTGGGGATTCTTGATTGCTCGAGAACCGTAGAATGAAATGTAATTTTTTTCTTGAATCATATTGGTTTATGAATAGTGTGGAATTTGTTAAGGACTGATGGCTTGACAAATTTCTGCTGACTACACATTGTGTTTGCAAAGTTAACGATTGTTAGAACCGAGCCGGATTTCTGCTTAGTGCAGAGAAATGGAGGGGGCACATAATGCTTCCAGTTCAGAGAATGAAGCTAGAGGAATGGATGTCCATTTGGGAATTGAAGGATCGATATCCAATGGGCATGGAGAAGAGATAGATAAGGAGGGAAACATGATGAAAATCATTGAAAGATTGCAGAAAGATGTCCAGACTTACCGAGAAGATAAGAAAAAGCTCATGAAATCCAGAGAACAAAAGGGATAATTCAAAATAAAGTTGATACAGATCCTGGAAAGGCTAGAAAATAAATTGGATAAGGAGAGTGACTCCAGTAAATCAGGAAGTCACGAGTCTCTTGATGAGAAGAGGAGATCAAGGAGTGTTGGCAGATACCATCATCACTCCCAAGGGAACTCCAAGAGGAGGGCACATAGTAGTTCAATCCCATCTCCTATTAGAAAGCATAAGCATAGGATATATGGAGTGGATGAACTGAAGGGAGAAATGAACAAGATTAAACCTCCTACATTTGATGGAGAGCATAAGAAGGAGGAATATGCCGAGACATGGCTGCTTGGCATGAGGAAATATTTCCAACTACAGAATTATTCCTCTCATGTAGAAGGAAGAATTTCAATGTATCAACTGAAAGGAGAGGCATCCATGTGGTGGGATAAAATTGTGCAGGTACAATACATTAAAGAGAAAAATGTTACTTGGAAGGAATTCAAGAAGTATTTTGAAAAAAAATACTTGACTAAGAGATACTATGACAGAAAGATGAAAGAGTTATTTGAACTCAAGATGGGTAGCATGACCATTGAGGAATATGAACAAAGGTTTTTGGAATTATTAAAGTATGTCCCTTTCATCAAAGATGAGATTGTTAAAATTCAAAGGTATTTGAGTGGAATTCCACCTTCCATCAGTGACAAGATCTAGTATGATGATCCTAAAACTATGGATGAAACTATAATGAGAGAAAAATGGTTATATGAGAAACAATGAGAAAAGCCCACTCTCCGAAAGTCTTGGGAAGACAAGAAGAAATTCGAGATGGATCAGAGGAAGAAGGGAACTAAGCCATCCTTTCTCATAAATATCCCTCAAAGAAATCTAGGTTTTAGAGAGCCTAGGAAGGCTGAAGTAGGTGGGAAAATGACAAGACAACCACCTATGGAATGTTGGGGTTGTAAATGAAATCATAGGTATAGAGATTGCCCCCACAACAATGACAAAGTGAGATTTGTCCACAATGTTCAACAGGAAGAAACAGTTGAGGACATGGGCATAATTGTACCAAGGATCTATGCAGCCCTGGCAAAGAAGCAAGTAGAATATCAGTCACATGTGATTAAAGTGGAAGGTTTGATCAACACCCAAACCATTAATATTTTAATTGATTCAGGAGCTAGTCATAGTTATATATGTCCTATAATGGTGGAAAGTTTTCATTTTCCAAGAAGCAAGAATGGAAAATCTTGGTTAATGTAGCTGGCTATAGGAGCCAAGAGAAGTTTTTTGAGTTGGTTAAGTCCTGTCCAGTAGACATGAACGGACTAATCACAAGGGCTGAATTGAACATCTTACCTTTAGATTCCTATGACTTTGTAATTGGGATGGATTGGTTGGATGAACACCATGCCATCTTAGACTGTCGTAACATGGAATGAACTTGCTTGGATGAGGAAGGAAACCCAAGGAGAGTGTAGGGAATCCCAAGGGTAGTTATTGTCAGATTAATCTCAACAATGCAGCTAAAAAAAGTGCTACAGGAAGGGTTGCCAAGTATTTGCAGCCCATATGGAGGAAGCACCTAAGGATAAAGTGTCAAATATTGAAGACCATGCAGTCTTGGAAGATTTTGAAGATGTATTCAAGGAGGTACCAGGACTACCCCCAAAGAGAGATATTGATTTCTCTATAAACCTGATTCCTGGAGAAACTCCAGTGTCAAAAACTCCTTACAGAATGAGTACACCAGAGCTGAAAGAACTGTAATTGCAGCTTGAAGAACTTTTGAAGAAGGGATATATATGCCCAACTATGTCACCTTGGGGTGCCCTGGTCTTTTTCGTGAAAAAGAAAGATGAGACAATGAGATTTTGCATTGATTTCAGAAAGTTGAACAAAGTGACTATTAAGAACAAGTATCCTTTGCCAAGGATCGATGATCTCTTTGATCAATTGAAGGATGCCAAGATATTTTCAAAAATAGATCTCAGGTCGGGGTACCACTAGGTAAGGATAACGGATGAAGACATCAGCAAGACCTCCTTCAGAACAAGGTATGGTCATTATAAATTCACAGTGGTGCCATTTGGGTTATCAAATGCACTTGCTGTTTTCATGTGCCTAATGAATGGTGTATTCAAAGAATACCTAGACAAGTTTGTCATAGTCTTTTTGGATGACATCCTGGTGTATTCCAAGTTAGATGAAGATCATGAAAATCATATGAGGATGGTGTTGCAAGTGCTAAGAGAGCACCAACTGTATGCCAAATTGGGCAAGTGCTAATTCTATCAAAAGAAGATCCATTATTTGGGACATATCATTTCAAAGGATGGGATAGTTGTGGATCCTGAGAAGATAGAAGCCATTAGAGAATGGTCAGCGCTGAAGAATGTGACATAAGTTAGATCCTTTATGGGTCTATCTGGCTATTACAGAAGTTGCATTGTAGGGTTCTCAAGGATAAGTCACCCCATCACTTCCTTGCAAAGGAAGGAGAATAAATTTCAATGGACAGAAGAATGTGAGAGAAGCTTCCAACATTTGAAGCAACTATTAACTAGTGCTCCAATCCTGAGGATTGTAGATCCGAATGGAGATTTTTTAGTGTGTACAGGTGCGTGCAAAGAAGGACTGGGGGGAGTCCTCAGTTAGAATGGATTTGTGGTATGTTATGAATCCATAAAGATGAAGGAACATGAAAAAAACTATGCAACTCATGATTTGGAGTTGGTAGCCATAATGCACGCCTTGAAGAAATGGAGGCACTACCTCATGGGAAGAAGGTTTGAACTGAGGATAGACCATAACGATGTGAAGCATTTGTTTGATCAGCCAACCTTGAATGCTAGGCATAATAGATGGTTGGAATTCCTTTGTGAGTATGAATTTGATATCAAGCATATCAAAGGAAAGGAGAACAAAGTGGCTGATGCAATCAATAGAAGAGTGCATGAACCGCATGCTACGACCATTAGCATGTATCAAATTGATATTAAAGGCATAATTTCGGAAGCTGCAAATGTAGATTTGCAGTACATGGAATTGGTGACAAAGCTACAACAAGGTAAGATGCTACAAAAAGTGGAATATTATAAATTGGAAGCTGATGGAACACTCATGTACAAAAATAGAGTTTATGTACCTAATTTCCAGGAATTGAGAATTATGATCTTGAAAGAAATGCATAATGTGCCTTATGCTGGGCACCCTCGATATCAGAAAACAATGGAAATAGTCAAGAGCCACTACTTTTGGCCAGGTATGAAGAAGGAAATTGCAGAATACATCTCTAGATGTATGGAGTGCTAGAAGGTCAAAGCTGAACATAGGCATCCAACAAGGTTGCTACAACCTTTACCCATTCCTGAGTGGAAGTGGGAAGTGGTGAAAATGGATTTTATCACAATATTACCCAGAACAAATAAACAACATGATTCCGTCATGGTGGTGGTGGATAAGATTACAAAAGATGCCCATTTTATTCCATTGAAGACTACTCATAAGGCAACTAATGTTTCCAATATCTATACGAGGGAAGTAGCACAATTGCACGTTATTCCCAAGACATTTGTGTTTGACAGAGACCCAAAATTTGCCTCAAAGTTTTGGAAGGGGTTATTCAAAGGGTTTAAAACAAATCTGAACTTCAACACAGCCTATCATCCTGAGTTTGATGGGAAAACAGAAAGGGTGAACCAAGTGATAAAGGACATGCTAAGGATGTATGTGATGGACAAATGATATAACTGGGAAGACTACCTACACTTGGTAGATTTTTACTACAACAATGGGTATCAAGCATCACTGAAGATGAGCCCATTTGAATCACTTTATGGAAGAAAGTGCAACACCTGGTGCAGACGTCACCCTGTGCGCACGTCCGCTTCCACCAGGACCTTCTTTTACCCAGCCCGAAGAGTCAAAGACTCTTCCAACTCCTCTCGGGAGTTCTCTCTACCCACAACACTCCTTCAATGATCTTCCCTTTGCTTCTCGGGAGATCGGGTTTCGCGGTATCACGAAACGCGTATGTACAATTCACATGTAAAACAAAACCCCGAACCCCGAAGGTCAACGGGTTAACACTTCCACTCTTTGTCGGGGATCTCCCTATCGGTAAATCGGCACTTGCGATGCCACGATTTACTTGCGCTGCAAAAATCTGAACTTCGAACTTCGATGACACCTGTCCTCCACTATATCTCGTGGTCCCACACTGCCACGTCACTTCGGGATTTTGCGGATCGTGAATCCACGATACAAGTTTTCCCTGATGTCAAAAACCCCGAACGTCGAATCCCGACCTTCCGGGATCACGTGCCACCTGTCTCCGTGGTGATCGACGGCTCTGATTTATTCAGGAAATCGCCAATCGCGATTTCAAAGAGTATGAAACTATTACCTTATCAAACGCCGAACGCCGAACCCCGATGGGCGTTAGTCCTTCCCTCCTGCGCTTATGGACTAAATCTCGCGCAGCTTTTTCCTGATCCAATGATCAGCGGGATTTCGCGATTCTCGCCTGTGAACTCCGGTCGTCAATGCTCCGCCTTAGAGACTCCTCCTGCTCCAAAGCACCGTTTCTGTTCGAGCCCTTCCTGGGTCCTTCTCCTACTATATCAAGAAGGAACTATCCCTCCTGAGCTTGTTAATCTCGGCTCCTTCAGAGACTTTTCGCACACTCTATGTGCTCGGCCTTCAACAGTTCTCTAGGTGTTGAATGCTTTCAGGTCCTGTGCACTCAAAACCACAGTAAACCCTACCTTTCTCTTCTCAGACTAGCTGCTGAGACTTCTATTCCATCCTGCACTCCTCCTGCACGACGTCCTCAACCCAAATCAACTTCTGGGCAGACGAGAATAATCGTTTAACTGTCTGACCTCATCAACGCACTCTATGCGGATGAATTCGACTGCACACTATGCAGGAATCTCCTGGCTCAGACAAAGAAACAATTGAAACTCATTCTCCTCTCTTTCAGGCTTCAATAAATCTCTGAAAACACATGCACAACATATTTACAACAAATGCATACAAAGGAAACAAAACACTCAGGAACACATAAGCAACATCATACAGAGAAACAACACAAACCATGAAAGTGAATCAAAGACTTCCTTCTATTAATTCAATCTGTATATGGGTGTTCTTCACAAGTTCTTTGTTCTGTTCTTCTCTTGCTCCTGTTCTCAATAATTCTGAATGATACAATAATACAAAGGAGGGTGCCTATATTCCGTTTTCCCTCTCGAATTCTACAACTATCAAATCTACAATTAATTCCTATCTAACAGCATTAAAACTAATAAATGCCTTCCTATCTCCAATACAATACAAGTGCGCTTCATTACATTAACTCATTAATKMTTGGCRCAACAATTATCAAGGTAAAATTCAAAAARAAGTTTTGCTGGCTTGTCCARCTGTCTTTYTCTKCTCCAYRCGCTGGCTCGCTTGATGAGTTGTGGATGCTCCTGCATCATACTCCTCGGCTCGAAAGATTTCATGGGCTCCTGTCCATGAGTTCCTGCACGGTCTGTCCATGCCTCTGTATCACTGCTTCTGTCTCCCAGCTGGCATCCTCCACCGGGTGATTTTTCCATTTCACCAGGTATTCAAAATACTGCTTTCTCCTGGTGTTCCTGCCTACTCTCTTATCCAGTATGAATTCCATCTGTGGTTTTTCAGCTACTGGTAATTGTTTCTGCCAATGGACCACTGGTTCTTCAGTTCCAGCCTCTGTTTCTCCAGCCCTGTAGGGGTATAAATCCGAAATATTGAAAATCGGAGATATTCTGATGCCCTCTGGAAACTCAATTTCATATGCATTCTCCCCGAATTTCTTCAGGATTCTGCATGGCCCAATTTTCTTCATCTTGAGCTTGTTATATGTTCCCCTTGGGAACCTTTCTTTCCTCAAGTGCGCCAGAACCATGTCCCCAACTTCAAACTGAAGTTGTCTCTTTCGCTGATCGGATCTGCGCTTATACTCTTGATTGGACTTCTGTAGTCGCTGCCTCACCTGACTCTGAAGTTCCTCCATCGCTTCAGCGAATCCTTCAGTGCTTGCGCTGCTAGTTTTAGCCTGTCCTGACTCCCTGAGCTCAGAAACTCCCCTTGGCTGTGTTCCATACAAAATCTGGAATGGGCTTCTCCCTGTACTCCTATTCACAGAGTCATTGTAAGCAAATTCTGCCTGTGGTAATATCTGGTCCCAACTGCTATGGTGCTTTGTCACCAAGCTTGTCAATAAATCCCCCAGACTTCTATTCACCACCTCGTTTTGGCCATCCATCTGCGGATGATACGCCGAACTAAATGCCAAATTAGTTCCGAGCTTCTTCCATAGTGTCCTCCAAAAATGACCTATGAATTTAGTATCCCTGTCCGAGACTATGCTTCTCAGCAACCCATGCAGTCGCACAATCTCTTTGAAAAATAAGTTTGCGATGTGGGTCGCATCGCTGGTCTTCTGACATGGAATGAAATGTGCCATTTTTGAGAACCTGTCCACCACCAAAAAGATGGAATCAACTCCCCTCTGCGTTCTCAGCAATCCCAGAACAAAATCCATGCTAATGGCTTCCCATGGCCTTTCGGGTATGGGCAATCGCTGATAGAACCCTATTTTCTGCTTTCGGCCCTTCGCATGTTGACATATCCTGTATCTGTCAACAAATCGTTTGACATCAGCGCGTAGGCCCAGCCAAAAGTACGATTCGCTCAGCTTGGCGAATGTTTTGTCATGTCCAAAATGACCTGCTAATCCACCACTGTGTTTTTCCTTCATCAAATTCTCCCTCATGGAGCAATCTGGAATGCACAATTGATTGCCTTTGAACAACAATCCATCCTGGATCAGGTAGTCTATCCAAGGACTCTGATCTCTGAGAACCGGATTCTCGGCTGCTTCATAAGCCTCCCCGAAATCTGCATCTCCAACATACATGTCCTTTAGATTCTCAAAACCCAGCGTCTTGACTCTGAACTCCTGCAACAACAAACATTTCCTGCTCAAAGCATCAACCACTTTGTTAGTAGTTCCTGAAATGTGCTTAGTGACAAATGTGAAATTTTGCATGTACTCTACCCATTTTGCATGTTTTTGGTTCAACTTATCATGTTGACTTACAAACTGCAATGCATGATTATCACTGTACAACACAAATTCCTTGGGTATCAAGTAATGCCTCCACTTCTTTAATGCTTGTATGATGGCATAAAAATATTTATCATATGTGGAGTACTTCAGCTTTGCATCATCTAGCTTCTCACTGAAATATGCAACAGGTCTGTCATACTGACTCAAGACCCCTCTAACAGCATACCCACTGGCATCACATTTCACCTGAAATGTCTTTTGAAAATCAGGCAACACCAGAATTGGTTGCTATGTGATGTTTTGCTTCAACAGATTGAAGCTCCTCTCAGCCTCTGCTATCCAATGAAAAACTTTATGCCATTTCTTCACCGTGTCCAACATTGTTTCGCTAATCCCACTAAAATTCCTGATAAATTTCCTGTAGAAACTAGCCAGTCCATGGAAGCTCCTCACCTCAAAGATATTTCGGGGTGATGGCCAATTCCTGATTACTTCCACCTTCTCAGGATCCATTTTCAACTCATTAGCTGAAATTACAAAACCCAAATAAATGAGTTTAGTCTGCATGAAGGAACACTTCTTCATGTTGACCAACAACTTCTCCTACTGTAGTCTTCTCATCACAATGGCCAAATGCTCCAAATGCTCAGCCTTGGTCTTGCTGAAAATTAGTTTGTCGTCCAGGTATACGACCACAAACTTTCCGATGAATTCCCGCAGAACTTCATTCATCAGTCTGATGAATGTGCTCGGCGCGTTTGTCAAACCAAACGACATGACCAACCATTCATACAAACCCTCGTTTGTCTTGAATGCTGTCTTCCATTCATCTCCTTCTCTCATCCGGATCTGGTGATATCCGCTCTTGAGGTCAATCTTCGAAAAATAATTTGCCCCACTTAGGCAATCCACCCGATCATCCATTCTCGGTAGTGGAAATCTGTACCTGATGGTGATTTTATTAATTTCTCTTGAGTCTGTACACATTCTCCAGCCTCCATCCTTTTTCGGACTTAGTACCGTCGGAACAACACATGGACTCAGACTCTCTTTGACCAGTCCTTTGTCCAGCAGATCCTGTACCTGCCTTTTGACCTCC
>JASDQU010685635.1:41630-51770 GCA_032191745.1 Picea mariana | reverse complement strand
TTTGCACATGATTAAGATAGCTAAAGTAGTCATTAACCAGATACAAATTGATATACACAACATGAAACAAAATATTGATATAATGAGAAGCTAAAGATGTGACAAAACACCAAATTCTGCTTCAGTCTGTATTAGAATTCCATATCCCTGTTCTACCACGAATGAGGATGATTGTTATTACAAAAATGATAGGTATTTATAAGTCTCTCCACAGGGTAAAACCTCCCTGTGGATAATATCAAACTGTTTTACATAATCTGGGAAGATATTCCCAAAATCAACTAAACTATGAAACTAAAATGCAAGTGAAATATTTCAAATATCCCCTAACTGCTCATCAAATCCATTGCAATTTTGAATTTATCTGCAATAGACCAAAAATATCAAGTTAGAAAGATATTTCAGTAACAAAACAATAAAAATCTAATCTTACAGACTTAGCTACAGAATCATCTGATTCTGTAGCTAGTCTAAAATAGCATACAGGACCAGATAGAAATCAAATGAAATCTCTTTAAAATAATCCAATCCAATTTTATTTTAATAAACATTAAAAACAAATCACTAATGGTTCAAATGAGTTTATCATTTAAATTAAACAGAGTCAAAAGTGATTCAATCGAAAAAAGGATAAGAATGCTCTGATTTTTTTTTTTACCATAAAATAGGGTCAAACCGTAACCAGACTGTTTCATATCAAATGAAATTAATAGTGAATTATATCGTATGAGATACGATCTAATCCAACACAATCATAATCCAATTACTATGGCTTTAACAATGTAGCATAAGATTCATGTTGTTTCAATCAAATACAAAGATGGAAAGACTGTTACGATTATGGTCAAATAAAACTTTCATAAGAGCATCAACCAAATTTTTCCATAGATTTCGATCATTGAGCGTTACACAATCAACAGACAGGATCAACTAGTGATCACAACCATCAACAGAAGTGATAATCATAAATCGAGCAACAATTGACACAAATCGTGACTGAGTTAAATATAGAAACAAATCGTGATCTTGGGCATAGTCACTTTCGTTCCCCGATCAAATTTAAACAGTATATTCATTGCAATATGAATCGAACTGATAACATGGTGGAGTAAACCAACGCGAATCAACTGGCTGGGTATAACTGTTATGATTCATATCTATTCACGATTTGGGTGCATATAAAACAGAATCATATTAAACATAATCCAGACTGTATTCGAGCTTGGTCGAAAATTTTATGTACATAAAACCGTAACAGTTAACCATATCACAATTATCACCAAACATATCATGAAATCAAAACAAAATATGATTGTGTTCAGAATCGAATATGAAAAACAACTTGTGTTTCAATCAACAGCAGAGCAACCAATTTAAGCTAAATCAAACCAATCCAATCCATACCACGATCAATCAAATCAAAGGAGATCTAATCAAAGCTAAACTGGGAAAACGAAATTCGATTTATCAAAACAAAACTATGTACATAATGCATGCTTATGTGACAAAGAAAATCCACACTGTAAACAGAGCTATGAGTTTGTTATATAAACAGGTGATAGACATACCATTGAGGCTGCTCGAGCTATGCCAATTTTGAATTCACGACCGCTGTAGCTGACTCCACATTTTTAAACAAAATAGAGCATGTCGTTCTTTGTTTCTTATCAGTGGCTTGCAATTTAGCCTTTTGACTGGTAAGTCGTGCAACTTGGTCCTCCAGAGAATGAATTCTGGACTGTAGCATTGGCACATCAAGATAATACCTTTCTAACCATGAGCCACACTGATCACAAGGTGGCGCTGTAGACTTAGGTAAAGCAGGAGAGTGTTTTTATGAAAGACTGGGGTTTGGACAAGGCAACTTAATGCCTGGGTAATTAGGGTCGTTTCGCAAGCAAGGTGGTAGGTTTGTCACAAAGTCATATGATGGTTTGGTACACAGACCTTCGGAATAGGGATATTCACTTGCCAGGTAACGTTCCCTTTCCGAGTCAGAATCTCCACTCAAAATGATAGGGTCAGGGTTGACAGGAGGTTTAGGTTTGTTTCTTTCCATTCGAGAGATTAAACGGGCATTCTTTTTGCCTTTGGAATTTGCAGTGGGTTTGGCTTTAGGCCTTTTAGCCACAGGATTAACAATTTCGACATCCTTGGTCACAGAGTGGGGTAGGTCGATAGGTGAGTCGGGTAAGGGTTTAGGTAACAGAACACTGTAAGGTACTGGGGGTATAGCTTTGTTCTCGGTCACCACAGGTTTATCAACCTGTGGAGGATTCGAATCCTCAAAACAATTGCGAGCAAGGAAATCATTCCAACGGTCTCTGTGTGACCTCAAATGACAGACGAAAACAATTTTAACCAGCCCGTAGTGAAAAAGGCTGCTATCAGCCTGGTTCCTTTTGTATCTCTTAGACATTTTGAACAGGCTTCTATGCAGGTAATAAGGCATATTAAGCTCATAGCCCATGAAAACCATAAATAAACGAAGGTGGTGTAAGAAAACAAACCCATACCGACCCTCGCAGGTGATAAACTGTTTGATTATCATCAGCAAATCATGCCAACGTTGCTTGAGCATATTCGCGGGCAAACCTTTCTCACAGGAGCTAACCTTACGCAACTAGAAGAGAAATGTCCAAGGGACCTCTTCCACTTTGCAATTCTTGGACCATCGTTGTCCAGTGGCAGGCAAACCGGTAGCTAAACTGAGAAATTGCTCGTCAATTTCCAATTGAACATCCCCGACCTTGGCTCGACAGACATCAAAGGTTAATGCAAACTACCGAGCAACACAGGGATTAAAACCATCAAACTTTTGTATGAACGGGAGCCATCCCAAGTTCCTCAAGGTCACTGTGAGCACTGTCGAACATCAACAGAGCCCGGCTACCATTGGGTTCAGCCCTTACGACTGGAGCCATGGTGCGGGCACATGGTCAGGGTTTGGGTTGAAAACAACAACACACAGGAGCAAAGTCATTTGGGCTAATAGCTACGAACGATCAAAGGGGAAGCATTAATGTGCGCGTGCGAGGGTGGTGGGATTATTCACCGCCATGCATAATAGTAATGGCATAATACAACCGCCGAATTTAACCTTATGTTGAATCAATCATAGCATAGTTTTAAAACCTTATCATTCGGCCAACCATAAAAATCAAACGGTGGATGACATACCAATGCTCCATTATAATATATCAAACCATGAATATTCAATGTGAAATCAACCCAAGCACTTGTCGCATAATGTGTAATCAAAGTTTAAAACATTGTGGAAATCGATAATTATAGAATTGACAAGCCAAGAGCCATAATAAGGATCACATAATATACATAAAAACAAAAATAAACCATGACCCCTATGTAATTTAATGACTAGGCAAGTCTCAAAAACATAAATTTTCATGCTCAATGCCTTACCAGTTTAATAAAATTCAGTTGCGCAATCAAAGTAAAAATAGGCAAATAGGCATAGTTCGAAAATCCTTACAGCCACTTAATGATAAACCAAAGGTAAGTGCCTTTCAAAATATCAATGAGAAGATCATGACAGTTCAAATAATGATGGAGGAGTTTTCACGCTTACAGTCGTGAAAACTAAATTGAGACCAATTTGCAAGTGTTGCAAGGGATGAAAATATCGTCTATTTACAAAATGCGATAGTAATTTGAAGTTCAGAAGTCATAGGTGTAGGCATCTTATAGGGCAATGGAAAAAATTGTATTGGTTGCCAACAAGTCTAACAACTTCTTTGAAAAATGGATTTGCAATGTGAGTCGCATCACTGGTTTTCTGACATGGTATGAAATGTTCCATTTTCGAAAATCTATCGACTACCACAAATATGGATTCACAAACGCTATGTGTCCTCAATAGTCCTAACAAAAAGTCCATGCTTACTACATCCCACGGCCTCTCTGGTACTGGCAATGGTTGATACAACCCCGTATTCTATCTTTTCCCCTTTGCATGCTAACAAATTATGCATCTTTTCATGAATTTATTGACATCCTTCCTCATCCCTAGCCAATAGTATGAGACATTCAGTTGTGCAAAATTATTATGATGGCTGAAATGTCTAGCCAAACCCCCACTATGTTTTTCCTTGA
This sequence comes from Picea mariana, assembly GCA_032191745.1. Taxonomy (NCBI): domain Eukaryota; kingdom Viridiplantae; phylum Streptophyta; class Pinopsida; order Pinales; family Pinaceae; genus Picea; species Picea mariana. Next base: position 47,657 of record JASDQU010685635.1, on the reverse strand, counting down.
AGAGGTTCTCTCTCATAGAGCATTTCGGTATACACATCTGATTTCCCCTCAACAATAGTTCATCCTGAATCAAGTATTTAGTCCATTGGCTTCTATCTCCGAGAACTGGATTCTCACATGCTTTATAGGCTTCTTTAAAATCTGCATCATCTCTGTACATCTCCTTGAGATTGTCAAAACCTAAAGTTTTCATTCTGAACTCCTGTAGAATCAAACATTTCCTGCTCAATGCATCAGCAACCTTGTTAGTAGTTCCAGAAATATGCTTTATAACAAAAGTAAAATTATGCATATATTCAACCCATTTTTCATGCTTCTGGTTCAATTTTTCCTGTTGAGTTATGAATTGTAAAGAATGGTTATCACTATACAAGAAAAACTCCTTTGGAACCAAGTAATGCCTCCATTTCTTTAATGCATGTATAATTGCATAAAATTCTTTATCATACTTGGAATATTTCATCTTGGTCTCGTTCAGCTTCTCACTGAAGTATGCAATCAGCTTGTTGTCCTGACTTAAGATTGCTCCAATCACAAATCCACTCATGTCGCATCTTACTTGAAACGTTTTGTTGAAGTCTGGCAGAACCAGAACTGGTTGTTCAATTATCTTATCCTTCAACAACTTAAAACGTTTATCCTCTTCTTTTGTCCAATGAAAAAATTTGTGTCTTTTCTTAACCGTGTCCATCAATGGTGCGCATATCCTGCTGAAATTCCTGATGAACTTTCTGTAAAAGATGGCTAATCCATTGAAGCTTCTGAATTCAAAGATGTTCTTTGGCAATGACCAATCCCTGATTTCTTTTACCTTCTCAGGATCCATCTTCAACTCGTTCGAAGAGATCACAAACCCTAAATAAATGAGTTATTTCTTCATGAAAGATGACTTCTTCAAATTTATCAGCAACTTCTCTTGCCGCAACCTCCTCATCACTAGAGTTAAGTGTCTCAAGTGTTCCTGCTCAGTCTTATTGAAAATTAGTATATCATCAAGATATACGATTACAAACTTTCCAATGAAATATTTCAAGACTTCATTCATCAACCTCATGAAAGTACTTGGCGCATTCGTCAAACCAAATGGCATGACAAGCCATTCATATAGTCCTTCATTCGTTTTGAATTCTTTATTCCATTCATCACCTTCCCTCATTCAAATCTGGTGATATCCACTTTTCAAGTTATTTTTTGGAAAAAACTTTGCTCCACTCAAGCAATCCATCAAGTCATCCATCCTGGGTAAAGGAAATCTATACCTGATGATAATCTTGTTTATAGCTCTCTATTCTATACATATTCTCTAGCCACCATCTTTCTTTAGACTTAACATTGTAGGTACAGTGCATGGACTCAAGCGTTCTCTAATTAACTCTTTATTCATCAAACCCTGAACTTGATTCTTGACCTCTTCATTCTCCTACGGCATCAATCTGTACGCTGATTTTTTTGGTAAACTTTCTCCAGGTATAAGTTCAATTTGATTGATTATACTCCTGATGGGTGGAAATGAACAAGGTAAATCATTCACCACGATATCAACAAAATTCTCTAGAAGTTTCTGAATTTCCTCTGGTAGATCGTCTATCGAAGTACGTGTCAAAATGACTCTGGTTTTTCTCACTACAACAAATTGTATGTATTCTTCTTTCTTGACTTCATCAAGAAGTTCCTTCCCACTCATGAGAAGTATAGTATTGATTGTTTCTTCTTTCACCTTGTTATCTTCAATTAGCAGCAACATATGCATCCTACCATTCTTCTCTAAGGTGTATGTGTTCCTTCTCCCATCATGAAAAAAAATTATGTCATATTGCCATGGTCTACCCAACAAAAGATTAAAGACATACATGGGAATAATATCACATAAGATTTCATCTCTATAACCCCCTATCTTAAATTCAACAAAACATTGTTTAGTGACTGCTACCTAATGTCCCTTTTGCAACCATGAAACCTTGTATGGGATTGGATGTGCAACAGTCTCCAATTCCAGCTTCTCCACCATTTCTATCGATACTAAATTATCTATGCTTCCACTGTCCACTATTACCTTGCATACCATGTCCCTGGTCTTGCAAGCAGTCCTAAATAAACTATTTCTTTGGACTGGATTCTTCGCCTCCTTCCCTAGCTTCAAGAGAATTTTCCTCATCATTAAGGATCTTCTGCCTTCTGCATCTTCTGCCTCAACATTTCTCCTTTGTGCTTATGAAATGTGAGCTTCTCCTCCTCCATCTCTTTTTCTCTCAGGACATTCATAAGACTTATGTATGATCTTTCCATAGACAAAACATTTTATCTCACCACCTCTACATCTTCCTCTTCCTCTGGCTCATGGAAAAGTATTTATGTCATTGTCTTCCCTGTGAACTTCCTCCTCTTTCTGGGTGAGTATGAGGTTTCTTTTCTTCCCCCTTAGGCTTCTGTACTCTATCTTGGGAAATTGATTTCCTCTACTCTGACTTTTACCTCTGCCTCTTTGACTTTGTTTTTGAGCCAATTTCTCTTCATCCTTCAGAGCAATATGATAAGCATCTTCCATATTTCTAATCGTCACCATGCTCATCTCATCTTGAATTTCATATCTCATGCCATTCATGTACCTAGCAACCTTCTCATCATCACTTTCACGATGACCTTCTCTAATTTTTATCCTATAGAACTCCTCAGTGTATTCCTTCACTGTCATCCCCTTCTGTCTCAAATTTTGCATTCTTCAAAACAAATTGATTTGGTAATCTCTGGGTATAAATTTGGCTTTCATCTTTGCAACCATTCTATCCCAGCTTTTTATTTTTTGCTTGCCTTTGCAACGCCTGTCAGCCTGCAGTTCATCCCACCACAATGTTGTGTGCACTTTAAGTCTAGTGACGACATGTTTGAATTTCTTATCGTCTTCGATATCTTCATAATCGAAGTACTTGTCCAGATCTCTAAACCAATCTAGCAGCTCTTCAACGTCTAAGTTGCCTTCATACATCAGGATGTCCATTTTTGTCCTGGCACCTATTCTTGCAACAGCTCTGAATATACATTCTTCTACAGCGTCTTCAGCTACAACTTCTTCTTCATTTCCTGCCTCATTCTCGCTTTCAGCCTCACTAACATCTACAGCTTCAATTGTTCGTCTCTGTGTTGTCTTCGTAGCATCTAATCGAGAACGGAGTTCTCTCATTTCCCTTGCCACAGCTGGATCGGGCATTGGTCTATATTGATGTCTTATGGGCGACATTGTTTCAAATCCATTCCACGCAGAATTCGAATCACAACTTTCCTTCTGTCCTATCCTTCTTACAGAAAATAGTGGTTGTAAGCTTTGATACCACCTGACGCAGACACCCCTACCTCAATAGGTTTTTCATGACCTCCCGGTCTAAGGATCATTCTTAATCTCCCCCTTGAGTCTGATTGACTCTTTGATTCCCTGCAGGAATCCTCAACACGCAAATGTCTATCCACATGTCCTTCTTAGGAGTTACCCCTATGAGAACAAGCACTAAGCACCAACTCACATCCACGTGACCAACTGATGTGACCACACACACTCCACCAAAAAGGTATATCAAGTCCTTTGATTCCTCCCTTGAATTTTCTTGATGTGGCCCTCGACTGCGACTTGGAGCCAAATATTTTGGCTATTCAAGATTTCCTGTACCGTTGATTTGTAATGAAACAATACCTTTCGCCGATAGCTGAAATCATGATGATTCCTCATCATGATCGAAGGCTCTGAGCTTCCCATGATCTGATGGTCCTGATTCTATCGGGACTTCGCAACTCTCGACTCTGAATCAAAATGTCCTCCACGCCCTGACCTCCAAAATGAAGAATTCAAGCACACAATCAATGGCCCTCGTTGATCTGGATCCAATGACCACTATCCCTCCTAAGCTTACAAGTGTTGAAATACACTCGGCCTTAATATTCTTGCTAGTCTACAAGATCCAACGACCCACAGAACTTTGTGATTCTCCCTCTGATAAATTCGATCGTCCGTTCAGACTTCTCAAATACTTCTAGCCAAATAGCTTGTCTTCTTTTCCCTTCTGAACTTGGCTTCTGCGAGATGGCTCCAATCCTTGTCTCACCTTCGAACTCCTTCCAAGTCTCTATCCTTCCTGAGATTTGTTCTACTACAAACTCAAGGATTTCTAAAGGATTCATGCACGCATTCCTTGTGGCAATCACAATAACCCATGATTATTCACCACCTCTAACTCTGTACACTTCCCTACAACAACAGTTCTTCGACCTTCCTCCCTGGTTGTTAAAATCTAAGAGTTCTACAAGCCTGCGCACACTTTGCATAGATCGGTGCTATACCTTCACTTCTGCTGGTATGAGAACAATGTTATCCCTCTTGATCTTTCTGAGATGAGCCCAGAACTTCGTCAATGCACTCTTTGCAGACTCTCACTACACTCCTTGCAGGAATTCTCAGGAAGAGAAACAATTGAAACTCATATTCCTCTTATTCACAGACTTCATACATTCAACATGAAATCATGAGCATATACGCACATAGCATTGAAAATACATGCATGACAGAGAACATAAGAAAACTATAAACATACCATTTAAAGATGTAACAAAATGCATAAAAACACCATGAATTTAGATCAAAGCTTCTTTATATTAATCCAAGTGCATCCCTACATGAGTTCAATACAAACAGTTATCTGCTTATGGGATTTATAAAATATATGTTCTTCTGCTCTCCTATTCTCTTGCTCTCTTACCTTACTGCCTTACAATTGAGAATAAATCCTCCTAATACAATACCTACAAGGGAGCTTTTTAGAGTTTTCCCTCTTACAGCTCTAGCTATCTAATCGAAATTAAAAGCTATATACTTTACATTCATTACAATTAAATGCCTCCATATACGACAGATCAGAGCATTGCTCAAGATATTTTTACAATCTCCAAAACATAAATGAAAATACATCCTTTCAGATATTTCATTAATGCTTTACCCTTTGAAATTCAAAATGTTCTCAAAATGTGCGCTGATGCAATTCCAGCTGTCCTTCACCTTTGTGCTTGCTTTGTTGGCTCTCTTATGATTCTCCTACATCACATGTCCATTTTGCATGAGGACTCCCCCAAGTCCTTCCTTACATACATCTATTCATACCACAAAACTTTCATTTGGATTATAAATCTTTAACACAGGTGCACTAGTAAGTAATTCCTTCAACAGATTAAAATTCTTTTCACACTTGAGTGTCCATTCAAATTTAGTTCCCTCTTTTTGCAAACAAGTGATGGGATGAGAAATCTTAGAGAACCCTACTATAAACATCTAATCCCATAAAAGATCTAACGTCTGACACATTTATGGGTTTTGGCCATCCTCTAATGGCTTCGATCTTCTATGGATCTACTGCTATGCCCTGCTCTGAAATAATGTGTCCCAAGTAATGGATCTTATTTTTATAAAAAGAACATGTACTCAACTTGGCATACAATTGATGTTCTCTCAGTAATTGCAATACCAATCTTAAGTGATGTTCATGCTCCTCTTCAAACTTAGAATAGATAACTATGTCATCTAGGAATACTATGACAAACGTATCCAAATAATTTATGAATATGTCATTCATTAAGCACATGAAGACAACTGGTGCATTGGTCAGTCCAAATGGCACCACTACAAATTCATAATGCCCATACCTAGTCCTAAAGGTTTTCTTATGAACGTCTTCTTCCTTGATTCTTACCTGATGGTATCCTTCCCTCGGGTCAATCTTTGAGAATATATTTTCTCCTCTTAGCTGATAAAATAGGTCATCATTCGGGGTAGAGGATACTTTCTCTTTATGGTGTACTTGTTCAACTGTCGGAAGTCAATACACAACCTCAAGGTTCCATCCTTCTTTTTGACAAAAAGTATCGGTGCTCCCCGAGGTGAAACACTTGGATGTATGTACCCTTTCTTCAACAATTCCTCCAACTGCATTTGTAATTATTTTAACTCTGGTGCGCTCATTTTGTAAGGTGTTTTTGACACCAGGGCAGCTC